>JADDOH010000964.1:0-122092 GCA_016648135.1 Agrypnia vestita | reverse complement strand
AATATATATATATATATATCGAATCTTACTTTTTTGTCAAATAAATAATGATTTCATTATACATTGCTGTGCTGGAAGAATTAAGTAAACTTCCGTTGCCCGCCGTCTGCTTCCACGCCGAGCCGGCGCGGTGCACGGCGCTGCACGTCACACGCCGGCCACGTGACCTGTCGATACTTCATTATCACTGTGTAATAGAAAAGTAATGCGATTAGCCATGCCAATGTTTGTCCGAGATGAACAAAGAGAGTAACTTTCAGTGTAAGCTCAGGGGGTAAAAATACATTTGATAAAACTGATTTTATTTGATTTTCCCTCTTTATGGTGCGTGCCGATATTTGATTAAGGGAATCATGTATCAGAGTCACACATGTAAAGAGAAACTACGGATCTACTGTCCATAATATAGAACACGGGAATATATATTTCTTATTCGAGATTTATCACACCAATTATTTGTCGTTTTTAATGACCCATGTCTATTGGGGAGATTTTTAAACAGAGACAATCTCTTGAGATGCTGATTTTACTAACATGAGAATGTACATAACTCTTGGCTTTCGTAATCCTCATGCACAAACACCCCCCCCACACACACACACATACACACACATAAATAGTTATGGGTTTAGGAGTCAGGAGTCGCTATTAAATCGAACGTCATGCATGCGGGATTGAGTTTGTCTCTGCTCCCAGGTGTACGTAGTATTGAGATTAATTATCACAACTAATTCTAGTAGGTTTACGTATCTCGTTTAAATGTTCACAAAGGTTGCCGTGAGGTAGTACACCTAGTAAGGTTGACATTTAAAAAAAGATATTTGTATTTTCAATTCTTCTTTTCCAAGTGTCCTGTCAGGTCCCCTCAAAATTGACTACCACTTGAGATTACATCTTCCTTTCTCTAGCGGCTCGAAAGAGCTCTTTCATCCTTATTCTTTATATTTAACAAATGCAGATTTAAATTACAAGAAAATAAATAATAGACTTAACTCCCTCCTACTGATAATGACACTTCAGCGCAGCCAATTGACAAATACATATATAGACAAGTAATTGCGCGAGTTTTGATTTTATAAGCATTACCTCACCACGGTATCTGTAGAGCTTTCAGCGACAAAGCAGATTTCTGTTTGACAAGCGTCTGCGGTTTTTGACACCCGCTGGTAGACGTCGTGTAAGAAATTAAAATTTCTAAGTAGAGTATGTGTCTAGACTGCAGTATAATTTGTGCAGTGTTTATAATTTAAAATTCCATAGAGCAACTGTTTAAAAATATATCTATGCAAACAATTTCTACATCAGAGACTTCACTGATAAAGCCTGCAGATTTTTTTTTAATCTAAAATAAATAACACCAACTTTAGATCAATACTTTAATGACCTTAATTTTACAATGAACTTTCATATTGTACTTTTTTAAATGAAAAATACAATAAGGAAGAATATTCCAAATATATCTTACGTCATTGATAAAAAAGGAATAATAATTTTTTTACAGGTGACATTAATAAATCATGTAAATAATTCACTAAAAGATAATTATTTATTTTATTATATTTATTAATGTTCCAGTTTTTCTCTTAGAAAAATAATATTTTTTTATTAAATAGTGAGTAATATTAGATTTATCATATTATCTCACGGGGTGATATAAAGACATTGGAGGGATTCAAGTAAGTGTAAAAGCCATCATCAAATATCATTACACAGACGTAATAATTATAGAAGATTTAATACGAATAGTACGACAAAATGAAACATTAACCACAATGTAGTGTTAGAATAATGCGGGCTTCCTATGCAGCCGATTTGTCCAGGGGCAAGATAGCTGAATGCACAGCTCTGACTGAGACGGCGGAACAACTGGGAGGAAATATATTGGAAAAGTTTATCTGCCGAAATTGCGGAAGGAATGGAGTGGACCAGCGCTTGGCAGAGGTTGCTTTCTTCTAAATCTGAAAGATTTTACAAGTTAATATAACCACGTCATGCCGTACGGAATAACTTGTAACTAATGTGTAAATAAAGTAATATTTTATTGCGGCAGGGGGTTGATTGAGGTTGTCCGTTAAAATTTGGTGAGATGCAGGTGAGTAATAGCGTCTTCTTCTTCTTATACGTTTGATGGATGTCACCTATCATATTGGCTATAATAACTCTATTTACCGCGGCCTAGAATAGCTCTGAAGTAGACTGGCCAAGTACTATCTCAGGTAGCCATGATGTTCTTCTTCTTCCAGGGCTCCGACTTCTGGCAATCTTTCCCTACATTATGCAAGATCTCGTACTTCTCTGGGTGTCTCATCACCTGTCTGAGATATTAAATTTTTCGGATTTTCATACTTTTAATCACTTATCTTCATGGGAACCGTAACATCTTCATTTGTAACTCTGTCCATTCTCAGCTTTTGACGAGTATTCGTCTGTAGATCCACATCTCGAATGCCTTAAGTCGCCTTATCATTTCTTTAGTTCTTCTTTCGCTTCGTGAAATATATATATTCATATAAGAGTTTTGCAGATGATACATACGGTACTTCTAGCAAGTATTATTAAGGATTTACAAACCTTTGCTGAATCAAGTATTCATATGACCATTTTGGGAGCAAAAACTTAACACAACTAATTTAAAATACACGCTCAATGCTCAATAGCAAAAATAACGCAGTTGACGATGAAAGTATATTGAAGGTAAAAAGCATTGTATGCTTGATTGCAATGTTAATGAAAAGCGGGACCCTTCTGTTGAAATTTATCCGCATGAAAACGGTGTTCTGCAGTGATCATCTCAACCTTGAGTTATGAATATGAATGATCAGATGCTATTTGTTCTCGATATTATTTTATGGACAATAGCTACAATCCGCTTAAAAGTGTAAAATATGATAATTATTAATTTGTAATTCTCTGTTTACTATATAACGCTGTTTAAATAAATATTAATTTTTAAATTATCATTGAAATGGAAACCAAGCTATGAAACTTACACTTGATCCAAATTTATAGTAGTTATCGGTAGGACATAGATTACTCTATTATATTTGATTTGAATTGATTGTCACGGAACGTGGCTTTGGGAGGCAAATGAAAATAATGGAAATACATTTATTTTTATTACCAAAAAATGCCACGGAAAACGAAACTTTTTTTAGTACTAGTAGTGTAATTTAAAGTGGCTAAGTGTCCTCCGAATATTTCACACACTTATAAATTAATTGTTCCTTAATTCGCACTAATCAACGCTGTTTTTTTGCTTAGATCACTTCTGGTAAATTCCATTCAGTGTTCGCACGTTGAAACTTTTCACCCTGGTATTATTTATTTACCTCCGCTGGTATCAGTGCATTTGCTTGTTTACTAATATCGCGTATTGTAATATCACGAATCACTGATCACACTGTTTTACGCTACAGATCATACACTGTTGTCGTCACAACCTGAATTGCCTGGGCCTGCGTTCCCTCGATAGATTTATTCTAGAGGTAACGAGAAGTCTGTGGAACGTTCTAGACCATTCTGCGTAGTCTTGTACTATGAGATGGAATGTAGTAGAATTCTCTAAAGAGATGGGTGTTGCGGTCACGGATGAGTGACCCTGGATTGCGTGCGTAACAGTATGTGTTTCCGGTTGACTGACTGTCGTTTCGTGACATCGTTGTTATCAGAATTTAGCAGGTACGCAGTCTCACTACAATATCATTTTGATCAGGATTATTAAATAATTTTTGTCTTGAAGATGATAAATAAATATTCAATTTAATTATTTCTAGGTCAACGCGACTGTTTTCAGCTCACACCGTCATTACTGTCATGACATTTCATGCTTTGAAATATTCAACCGAATGAAATGAGTGAAATTATTTGGAAAATTCAACCAATTGAAATGAATGAAAAATATTGAAAAATAAGACGCTATTTTTATGTTCTACATTCAAGAAGAAGTGCGTTTAAAAAAAAACTAAAAAGGATTTTCATAGTTGCAAGAATAATACTTTTATCATCAAAAAATGAAATACGACTGTATATGAGATTAATTTATTTATATTAATCTCGGATGAATCCGGGGAGATAAGATAAAATTATTATAAACTGTAAGTTTACTCCAATTAAATATATTATAGACGATATTATTAAGAAATTTAAAATAATTTTTAAAGAATAGTTTTATCAGGTTTATTTTTAAGGTTGGAGTTAAAATATCTATTCAATATCACTTTGTCCGAAGCTATTATATCGTAAGCCCATAGAAGTGAAGAACTTGAAAAATGGTCCTTTATTTAAATTTATCTCAATTTTGGAAAAAGGCTTCGGAAAAGGTATTGAAATTATCCAGATTCTCGCATGAATTCCCGCAGGACTGGTTGCTCATCAATGGACCCACCATCGGGGCCAATTGACAGGTCCGGTACTCCGGAAGTCGCCCCAACCCGGCAGCTCCCACCCCCTCCCCACCCCGTCTGGTTCACGATCTGTGACCTTCCCCAACTATTTCCATCCCATAATATTTGAATATACGTAGTAAATTCGAATTCACAGTGTGGTTGTTACTGAAACATTCCATTAAATAAAATAATACTTAGAATAGATATATGTTAAGAATGTTTTTTATGTTAACTTATTGTTAATAAACTCGCAAAAATTTAAGAATATGTTAAATAGTAAGTTCTAGACGAAAAAAAAAAATTTTTTTTCGGTACGAAGTAGGTACTTTAAATAAAAAAATATACGTATATTTTGATGAGATCCCACAATAAACTTCAACAGTAATTCCAATTTCTCCAAAGTCATATATCACAAAGCTGTTACCACTAAACGATCAATATCTCAAGAACGACGACTGGGTTTTCCCTTTTTATATTTTTATCTTCTTCCATTTTGTGTCTATCAGGAACCAAACCTTGAGCAAGCTTTTGGATAATCAAAGAAATTAATCGGTACCGATTCCGTTCACACGCTAAGGTAGTTATCTGCCATATTTTTTTTGTACATCGTAATTTATCATGTATGTATAACAATATCAGAGATGGTATTATAAATAGAAACATATGATAAAGAATATAATAATAATAAAAGCAACCAAAACAAAGAAATAATTATAAAAAAACAAAGTATAGAAAAAACACAGATACATATTATAAAGAATATGACCTGTAAAGTTTCATGGGATTAAACAAATAATGGAATAAAATTAGAAAATTAAAACATAATAAAAATTAAAAAAAGTACAGAAAATAACAAAATGAAAATAAATTAACAATACATAAAGTATCAAAAAAAAAATGAAAAGTTGTAATGAATATAACAATTTGTATTTATTTACATAAAAATTAAACAGCAATTGTATGCTGGTGTAAGAAGACAGGAAATACAGTAAAATAAGTAGGTACACATATTAAATATAATCACATTAACTTGTCAAACAGTTATCTCCACACCAACACGAGTCCCTTCAGCCGTTTATTGAACGGTTCTATACTATTTAATTCCTTTATGGAATTGGGTATCCCATTACAGAAATCGATCGCAGTGTATAGGAAAATCATCTTACACACTCCACTATTATCATAAAAAATATGATACATTATACAGGTGTGTGTATCATACACCGGTAGCCATCTGATTTTCTCAATCCCCAACTGCCAACCCTGCACAGGGCAAATGACCATTGTGTTTGAAGGCAAATTCATGTTCAGATATTCAGGTAACGGTTGTTTCAAATCATGTATGTAAAAAGGTATTAATCTGGAAAAGAATCTAAATAATTTTTCAAGATACCTATTATGTTATCTCCATCCAAATATTGAGTAATAGATCAATCACAATGATCGATATAAAAAAATTTGATTAATTTCTGTTTCCATATAAGATAAAATACAGCTCCAAATGTATTATTTTGCTCATATCTTATAATATATGTAACTTTAAGGTTGTTGGAAAATTGACTTTAAATAACGTTTATGTAATTTTAAAAAAAAAAGCATAGGTACATTTCTCTAGCTCAGTCGGTATTGTAATTTGAAATCATAACTTAGAGATGATCTTTAAGTAACCTTACTTGTTTTTAAAAGTAATATGCTGTCTAACCAATCTTTATCTTTGGCAGTAATGACTTGGAGCGCGAAAGACGTCATGATCACTGTTGAAAACGTAGGTGGGCCATATTTCAGAATGCACAGAGCCGATGGAAAAATATATTTCTTAAACGGTACCTATTCAAAGTAAAAATTGATCTGGAGAATGCTCAATTAAATCATTTTGACTATTGTGTATCGATTTCTTTTTAGTATAACTCTTGTTGCTTTGTTTTGGGGCATTGTTATTTTTTATTATTCTTCATTAGCCAAAAATAGTATACTGCGATAGTAGTTAATGTTAGGGACTATTAATGCGTTATATAAATTTTATCAAGATTCTGTTTTGATACATGTCTTCGGATTCTTCACAATAGTTCCCAACAATTCGTTTTGCTATTTTCTTGTTATATATTTTGGTTTGCTAATACTCCCAAGTATTTTATATCGGTTGCTTTTTTGATTGCTTCGCCGTCGATGATTACTGTTGGTGCATTTGGTATTTTCTTGGCACATGTTTACCATTTTTATCATCATATGTAGGTATGTTAATTTTTCTTAAAATAAATAAATAAATATTGTCTCGTTCAGTGTTCATGCATTAGGGACCGTGATCAATAACTTTTATAAATTCGGAACTAATGGCTTTCAAAATAATACACATTTATTTTGGTGACTGGGATTGGGTCAGACATGTATCTTCATATTTGATAACCGATAGATGATAATTTTGTAATAGAGGACTTGAAGTAAACCTTTCTCAGGACGGACCAGCACGCCTCGAACATAAAATAAGATATTTCGTATGTAAAGGTGTAAAGTAATTCGGCAGTCGCACCGTCGGGCGTGAGTGGGCCGGCTCGCTACCTGCTATTCAATGGAGCGCCCATGACGCCATTAAGGGGACAGTTGCCGACCTTTTTTATTTTTCCAGAATTTTCCATTCGCCGGCGTCGGAAGAGCTCCACGTGACCTGTTGGCGCTGGACAGATTTCCTATGGAAAATTGGCCGTTTGGTTCCGGCGGCGCTATTAGCGCCACCCGTGAAACCTTTGTGGCACCTAAGGCGTTCGGGAGCCGCGCGGAAATGTGTCAAAAACGTTTATACCCTCCGTAATGCGCCCACCTTTTTGGCAAATTAGGTGAAATGCGTGAGTTTCGGCACTGTGCGTGGACGTCACACTTTTGTACAACTGTTATGTTTATAATTTTTGCATTTTCAAATAGGCTACTATGGTGACTAAGAGAGTCCTACTTTATGTTTTAAAAATTCACTAATGGTATCAACATCCTTTTTTTATTGCTATTAGCCGCCAATTCAGTCTTTCCTTCGTTCGATAATTTCCGTCATTAACGTTATCAGAATAACAAATTCCAACATTAACGCTACCAGATGGCGTTACGCTACGCTGTATGGCGCTGTTTTTGCGGCCTTAATTTGCGGCCGAGATGACGCTAACGATGACGCCGTTTTCACGCTAAGAAAACATACTACGATTTCGCAATATATTTTTTTCAATAGAGATTCAAATACGGAATACGTGTCTCATGAACATTCGTACTATTTACAAATATAAGCGCCTGTGATATGAAATAGGATTAACTTGCCGGTGTCCTGGAGTGGGGCTGGAACCATCGGCCACCAGGCGAGCGTCATCACCACTAAACTATACGAGTATATTTACATTTATCCCTAATTAAAGGGCATTGAACGTCAAAACACATGATGGAAATTGTAAATGTAATAACTTTTTTTAAAGTTGCAAAAAGTAAATCAACTTGATTTAATTTTTGAAATTAAGGAAATCAAATATATCGGGATACTTGCCCTTTAAAAAATCAGAGTAAGGACGTATTCTTCAGTTCAGGCAGTTAGTTATACATACACCTATATAATAGTTATTGTAATATATAATTTAAAAAATAACCATTTTTACTTTTTCTTCTTCTTCAATGGCTCTACAGCTCATATCGAGCCATGGCCTCCACCAGTCCTCACCTCTAACTCCTCTTGTCTCCCGCTGCGGTCCTCCAGTCTGTCACCCGCAGTATTTGGTCCGCATTTCTTCTGACCTCGTTTTCCCATCGCAGCCTAGGTCTGCCAACTCTTCTTCTTCCAACCATTTTCACCAGTCCATGTTAATCTTGTGGATTCATATAAATGGTTTAATCGTTTTATTTTTCAAATATTTTGTCTATCCACATCCAAAAAGCTGTTTGAATTCCTGAAATTAAATATAAAATAATATGCAAGTTTGCTATTTTTAAATACCTCTTTGAATGCTCAATATTTTTATATACTTTATGACGGGACTCAGAGATCCATGGCAGCAGTCACTATGGTGCCATATATTTCTTATCATCACCGTTGTGGCCCAGTTCGCTGAGCACTCGCCTACCTGTTGCCGGAACGTTTTGACAGAATCTGCCAATCTTTATGTCAGTTTACTCATCATTATTGATCCTCTTGCCTAAACACGTAAAGGTGTCTACAGATGGGACTTTGATCTTGTTGTTAAACGTCGACATGCATTAGTAAAGTCTTTGCTCTCATGCGGCAATAAAAGTGTCACGTTTATGCGCATTTAACACAATTTTTTAAAGAAACGTCGTCCGTGTAGTCATCAAAGAGCAATTTGTGCGGGTTACGGGACTGCATAATATAAAAACTACTCATGAGTATTGAATCATCAACCTAGTGGTTCACAGCCTCCTCTAGAAATTTTCTCCATTTATTATTATTATGGCCTATTTATCTCCAGATCTGAATTTCTAAGACAGATATGTCTTTGAAGAAATTATCGCTCCACCGTAGTTTTCCTTACCAAGATTCTGTGCTCTGTTGGTCTTTCGTTTCAGCACCGAAGAAATTGCTAGTGATGTCATCACATAACCGCTGAGGTCTTCTTATCTAAAGAAACCTTGTGACGCTTATCTGATTGTATGAAGTATAAAGCTCATTATTGTAGCATCTATAACAAAATCAATTTTCTCAAACAGGCCTTAAGGAACTCCTCGATTGTTTCCTTTCAGAAACGTCCAGTGTATGCTATTTATTCTTATTATTCTTGTTCTTCTTATTCTGGTTTTTTCCCCTTTTTATTTGTATAAGTAGATGTATCCTTTATACTTTTATACTTTTAATTCTTTGACTCTCATCGTTTGTTCTTAAATTAAACCTTTCATTTTTTATTTTTTTATGCTGTTATGTTATTGTTGCTATATTTTATATCACATGTTAATTCTGCCTCAATACCATTTGATATTCATGTATAAGCTGATTTTTATTTGCATTATTAGTTTCCCGTAAATAAATAAAGTTTTTGATTACTCGTACAAACACTTCTTCTTACGTAAGCCCATTAATTGAGGTTTCTACCAGGACCATCATCCACTGTATGTTTTACTAAAACTACTTTTACTGTATACAAAATACAAATAAAATGTCTATTTCGAAATAAATTCAATACCATAAAATATATAAAACAGGAATCCAACTAGGAGACAATTCCACAAAGGCAGTGTAGACGAGTGGAAACATTTTTTTCGATATACTTGCTCATTTTCCGCATTCGGTCGCCTGCTCAGTTTTCCGTAATCCTTTGTATTATTCTTAGCAACAAGACAAATACCTTTTAAGTTCCCTTTGTTCCTTACCTGTTTCTTTGATCGCCGGTCCATCGCAAGATGGCGGCTCCAATGTGCAGTAGAAGGAATACGAGTGTAGTCGACGCCCATTATCAGGCCCGGGTTGGGGCTACGCACTTGTGGCATTCGTTCATCTGAGGGGAAAATTTTATCATTCAATATTTTAATGTTGGGTCTGCCAGATGAACAAATATATAAAAGTAGTATATTATACCTACTTAAGTAAATTTCTTTTTTAAGTACGTTGCAAGTA
The DNA here is from genome assembly GCA_016648135.1 of Agrypnia vestita. Classification (NCBI taxonomy): domain Eukaryota; kingdom Metazoa; phylum Arthropoda; class Insecta; order Trichoptera; family Phryganeidae; genus Agrypnia; species Agrypnia vestita. Next base: position 112,117 of record JADDOH010000964.1, on the reverse strand, counting down.
CATTTCTGAGAGAAATTTTTTAAACGTATTCATTTCAGAGGATGAACTTCAAATAGGAGTCTATACAAATGAAATCTTGACTGTATTTTGGGAATAAGTATCACAAAGTTTATTAAGATAGGAAGTAAGTGATATCATGAAGAGAAGACGAGCGAAATGTCATGGATTGCCTGAGATCCTAAGACAGTGCGATTATTTCTTCAATTATGTATCAGTTTTAGAACTCTAGGATCGAAGAAAAATGGCTTGTAGAGAAAATTCTTGAACAAAACAACAGAGTTCCAGAGTTATGGAGTTACGGAGCCAATAATAATGATGAAAAATATATTTTTTGAATATATATTAAAAATATATTTCATTGAATAATTACAATTTTTTATTTGTTTCATAAAAAAATTGTAATTATATTATTTTACCCCTTCCCCTCTCCCTGGTATATTCCGATGCAAATCTGTGCAGTTTGACCGATCGGACTCAAAATTAAGAAACTTATTCTTAAGGACTCGGCGGGTAACATATGCGATATTTCCCCCCCATGCTTTTGACCTTTACCCTCCACTGATATATTTTCGATTATTCTTTTGTGCTTAAATGAAAGCTCTGCACATGCTGGACCGGTCCTGTGTATCTACGAGTATAAGTGTCCAATAAGCCAGGTGTGTTGAGATATATTGAAAACGTGAAATTCACTTTAGTCTCTCGCCATCCATAAAATTGACAAGGACATTTCCTAAATCACTTTATAACCACTTCGTACATAAAAATTAGTAAAGTGCTTTCAACATTATATTCTTATTGTTGTTACTAAATAATATTACTAATATTTTTGTAAGAAAAATATTTTTTCATTTTTTATTATTTATTAACATTAATTTATAGCTCCATGTATTCGAGAGTTAATTTTATTTTGCGTATTAAATCAAACTGTAATATTAATTGATAATACAAAAAACCCTCGATTTTAGTATTTTTTATTTAATGGATGGAATCTTGCGCGTTATGTCATATGTGAAAATAAACATGATATAAATTGATGATTTCTATTTCTGTTCTGGCGAATGGAAATATATGATTTATGTCATGATACAAGTATTTGGTGAAAGATACTCTCTGCTTACCTCCTATGGCGAAATAACATAGTGAGTTATTTACTTAGTTATCCAATAATATGGCTATTAAAAAAATACTCTCCAGGAGACGCCACTGCAAAGTATATAGTTTATTAGAAAAACGGTTCGTTTTATAAAATACGTAAATATTTTTTGTGTTTCCAGTGTGTGGATAAAACGAAAACTTTACATTTTCTGAGCATATTTCGTCTTATTTGTTTTAAGTTCGCATGTGGAATAAGAAACGTTTTCCATTCGCCCTTCCGTTTCCTGAAAGTGTCCAATAAAGCCTTCAACAAGTCCATTACCTTGCAGCGGATTGCATTTCATGCATGCATTTCAGTCACTTCCACGGAGGGTACATGCCCCATTGCAGTTGTCTACCGGAGCAAGATATACATATTCATTCCGAGCGTTGCCCGTTTTAAATCTTACTCTCTCAAAAGGATGGAAAAGGCAACCTTAAAATATTACTCCTCATTCATCATTTGGTAATTATTGATATATAAAAAAGATAAAATTTGTCACTGAAAAAATACCTAGGGCAAATCTGTCATTAAAATAAAACAGAGTAGCAAACGAGTATCATCTGCTCACTAAATAAAATAAGAAATAAGCTATACCTACACAATATTTGGAGTATGTTCAAATTGTTGAAGAACATAGGTACTCAAAATCTTCTGAATACATAAAAACTGGTTTGAAAGACAGTTAAAAATTTAAATAATTTTCAGGCGTATTCTAGTGTAATGTTAATAATTTATAAAAATGTCATATACACATAAACAGAATGTAGCTTTAAAAACTCCAATCGAAATATAGATATCTTATTATCAATGGCGCCATCTGAACTGATTTATTTAACTGAAGTTTTCGACTGCAGGCGGCGTTAGTAATAATACAACTCGCCAACGAAACAAGGTGTGCAAGTTAAAAATATATACAACTTCCAAAAATTTGGTAGATATGGTAGTCTATCATGGGTGGAATTGGTGAACATTATATTGCGTAAAGTGATCCTTAAGCCAGCCGTACGATAGGTCGTGAGTTCTATGAACACCCAAAAAGACTTCCATACCTACATACCCATTAAAAAAATAGTTTTGTCTCTATGAGACATTTATAATATATCTTGATAAGTAAACCATTAATAGAGAAAAATGTACATCTTCCTTACACAGGTTACTTACTGAGTAATTTCATAATACAATTACGTTCATAGAAAAATTATTACAATACAAAAAATAATATAATTATAAGTTATATGCGGTACACGGTCCTTTCAACCTTGTCCCTTTTTAAAGCTATGCTACTGGTATATAACGTTTTTTCTATGTTGGGAAACAGTAATCACATTTTTTTGAAATATTTAAAGTTTCACTCAACTGGTCTTAGAACACTTTGTGAGTTCCATTATTTATAATCCGAAATTTTCAATACATAGGAAACCAATAGTTTTTAGCTTGTTTTATTTCCATAACAACATTTTTAAAATATGTTTTAAGTACAAATAGTGTTGAATGTTCCTAAATAAGAATAATTTTTAATTGTGAAGGGTGGCTGAAACACATATTACGAGTATATAAAAACATTACCAAAATCTGTTATTGTAATATACGAAATTTAAAAGAATTATTAAATTAATATTATTTTGTATAAAAATAATAAAGTAATAAATACTACGCAAAATAAATTTATGAATTAAAAAGTCACAAAATGATTTAGACAAAAATACTTTTAAATCGCAATTTCACCTAAAACCAATAAAGCATGTTGGAACTGAACAACTCGTATAATGTCTTTAATGCATAATTTAAATTCTATGTTTTAACGAAGCGATTATTCTCGCGCGACGTAACTTCATCTGGCGCCAGATCACGGCGATAGTAGAATATCATCTTATATTTATGTAAATACATTTGTATGTATGTCGGGCCCCCTGCAGCCCTGGCAGGAACACTTTAGAAAATGATAAGAATGCGTAAGTTGTCTTGTCCCGGCAGCTGTGTCGCCGCGAGATCCGGAGGAAACTTTTGTTTAGATCGGATTTAGTCAAACAAAAGTTTTTCACTCGTTCACATATAAATATATGAATAAACCTTGCAAAGTTTACGGCGACTGTTGTTCTCTTTCCGACTACACCCCCGAGGACTGCTGTAGGGAGCTCTTCCGGGCGCCGTACACGCTTGTGCTGAGACAGTGGTGCACTCCGTTTTCAGGGAGAACGATTTTTTTTTGTTAAAATTTTTCAAAGTGCTAAAATTTATGTAAATAAATAATATTATGTTTATAAATTCTAATACGCTACTTATAAAAGTGGTTTATTTTTATGGCGGACTAGTGTATAAAAAATTTTAAATCCTGCACTACTTTTCCAATTTTAGAAAAACACTGAAATGATTTTAAAAAAAAGGTGAACTTTCAGATCCATACTTTATAATGTTTGTTCACTAAAGTTAGTTTTTTGGTAATGGTTGATTGGTTCTAACAACCCTTCTTACAGCGGAACTAGATTCTGTCCACCTAGTTTGGCGTGCACCATTCAAGTTGTCCGGGATGCAGGGCTCTAGAATTTATAAAGCCGCTATGTAATTAGAATTCCACATTCAGGGAAACTGAAGCAATAATAATTTATTTTTATAATAGCGTCGTTTAATGGCGTAGCTCATCCCAAGAGCACTCTTAATTCAGTTTATTTGTAGCTCTTTGAGAACAGTGTGACAACAGTGACTTTGTGTGATAAATAAAAACTTTTAATACTTTTTGTGTTTTATTTGCCTCTCACAAATGCAATCCCTTTACAATATAATAGAAAAAAGAACTCGTTATAATTTACGTATTTTTTCTGTTTAAATAATCATGTCCTAATTGAAATATACTAATGTGTGTCTGAAAAAGGTTTGACTATGTATAATAATAGAAATTGAAAATCAATCAATCATCAAAATCAGACTAAAAATGAGACTAAAAATCTGTATGGAGTCGAAACATGGATCCTGTGTGTGAGTACAATCCAACAAAACGGAGAGACCTTGTCTGACATAAGGGTCTCTCCGTTTTTTTGAAATTTCAAGCACAGATGGCCTTAGTAAATAAAACTCACGCGTGGAATTAGTATTAAAAACGGCTATTTTGGTGGTTTGGTCATGTTGAACGAATGAATAAAGAGAGAAAGAATGATAAACGACGCGAGTTTTAACGGCACCAGAAAATTTGGTATGATCAGATTCCGGAAGATGGTTCTATCAGGAGCCCCGCCAATCAACAAGCTTGCGCACGAAGATGTATGGATATGGATGAAGCGAGAGTTGTGTGTTAGAATATAAGAGTGAAGCGCTCCATCCTCTCTGCCTACCTCCGCGGAGGAACGCCGCGAAGGTAAGTAAGTAAATCAAAAAATGTTTTACACTCGCATATTAAACACAGGAAACAAAAATCGTTCGCTAAACCTCAAATATCACAAAACGTCAGAAATAAAATTGTAATTGGATTATTCTCGCGTAAAAACGTTTTCACATATTTTTTTCCTTATATTTTTGGCTTATAAAATATGAAAATTACCAACAAAAACTCTTCAGGTTTCAGGAATCAATAGAGTTTCAATTAAAATAAAACCGTTCGTTTAAATAATATACTGGTGAAATAAATTTCAAACCAGTCTATTGAGTGCTCCCCTGAAAACGCGAGCTGTAAATATTTAATGCACCACTTCGCACAACTTTCATGCACACTGCATCATACACGTGCGATTTTCTCAATATTCCCACGCATTTCAAAATAACATTCAAACTCATTTATTAACGTAATGTTTGAATTTTTATTTGCTCTATAATTTTATAATTGTGCGCATGAATCAGGCGCGTGCGGTTGACAGGTATGGGAGAGTGCCTATGAAAGGGTTATTTTTCTTGTAACCTTCATATTTCTTAAATGGTAAATTCCAAAATGTAAGCATTATTTTTCTTCATGACACTTCATGCAATGAAGTGCTTGAAAATCGAATTAAAAAAAATATGCCTTCTTTCCCATTCACACAAAGGGACGTTCATTAAAAACTAGTCTGTTGGATACGTATTACGATTTTTTAATTGAACTAAAACGATATTGGTCGGTAGTTGTATATATGTTACAGTTTATTTGTATTTCTAGTGAGTCTACATATATTTTCACTAGTAGAAATATATTTTACCCGGTCGGGCAGTGAAAACATGTCAATCAATGTATTTAGATTCACTACGCAATATCGGTGAAATTATATTTTATCCACGAATGCACGCATTTCTCAAATATTCGGTTAGGTTAATTACATCCGGTATATAACGTTAATATGCACAGAAGAAATGAATAATGCAGTAAGAACCACGCAATAACTTAAATCTTAAATTGTTATTCTAAGAGGTCAACCTCAATTCGGAAATAGACATCTGTCAAATTTAATTTTAATGACAGTACGGAAATCAATGTAATTTATCAGTAGTAAGATATCAGTTGAAATATTTTTCAGTAGTTCGTATTAATTTCTATTGGTGAAAATCTGATTGGATATGATAAGAATGACCTTGTATATTGTCATTAAAATTCAAATTGTAATAAAGTTTCACTAGAAATACAGATTCACTGTAACATAGATACATGTAACGTCGTAAGTAATGTCATATATCTAACTTGTTTACTTTTTCAGCAATAATTTTAGGCAGTGTGGCGTGGACCATGCAGTTCCAGATTCTCTGCGGATCAAATTTGTACTCTTTCGTGAAACGCTTAAGATTTGTAAAGTAGTGCAACACCAAGTTCCTTACTTTATCAATGCAATTCCGAAAAAAACGTGTGATTTTTAATTTAATATAATACACAATAGACTTATATTAAATAAAAAATTGTGAAACTAATTTTTAAATAGTCTGAGATAGTTCTTTTAAATAATGATTCGTAATTATTGATACATTTGTCATAACTTGAATGTTACATTTAAATTTAAAATGTGTCGTAAAATTTACTTCTACCCTCAAATATATATATAATATTTATAATATATATCATATTTCAAACACACTCCACACGTCCGAGTTTCCTAGTGGTCCAATGTACGCAACAAAAATGGTATTTTTTTCATATTTCTTGCGTATTTTGGATTGGAAGATGAATGTCCCTTTCACAGTTGTCCTTTTTCATGGACACTCTCTCCTACTAAAGCTGAACGTAAAGTTATATATTATGATTTATAAACATCTATGATAATAATCGTAATAGGAATATTACGAGATACATATAGAATTTGTTTGTCAGAAATAATAGTTAAGTAACAGCTTAATTCAATACATTACACTGCAAAACAAACGACTGCAGGCCGCGCCGCGGGCGTACTTACATATAAATTAATTAATTTTAATATTGTTAATTAATATAATATTCACACGACTATTTAAATTTTCATCAAACTAAACTTTTTATTTTACATATTGTATGTTATTTTTCAGTTATTAACTACACCTGAAATAAGTAATGAGAAAACAATTCAACGGGTGTGTAGTAATAAATTGAGTTTAATGAAGATCATCATGTATTTTACATAAATTTTTTACCATTTTTAATTTATTCCATAAAATAAGTAGTACAACCCAGAGTATAAGTCCTAAGACTTGTTGAATGGTAATGTATAAAATTAAAAAAACATAAAGTAATACGAGCACAGTATGGTATTATTATAAAACCAATGTTAAACGTTAAAAAAGTTTCGTCAATATTTTATATATATATATATGCATAATTATTTCAAGTGAATTGTTATGTTTGTTTTTAAAAAAAACCCACTACATATCTAGGGTGATATAAAAAAGGGAGACAAAATTGTGAAATGGAATTAAATATGCCAATCGATATAGAAAAAAAAAATTGCTTTTGATTGGCATACTTAATTTTATTTCAAACACACCCATCATACGTAATATATTTTTCTGGATAATTAATATTTAAATTAAAATTTCTCTGACACCCTCTGTCCCGGTTTCCCGCATGATAGGAGAGAATACTTAATACTAGATGAGAAATTAACTGTAAAAAAAGGTTTAGCTTTATATTTTATCTTATTATTGGTATTAAAATTACAGTATTTCATACTATGTTAATGACGTCTATCTGTATATTTTAGATTCATAATTAATATATTTATTATATAAATATATTTTTAGTATGGATACATGAAAAAAGTAAAAGTAACTCGCACTAAAATAAATCGTTAGTCGAATCATGATATCACTATAAATTTTTCTACAAAGTTTTCTCATTACAATGAATGAATCCTCTCTTATTCTTGACATTATCGATCGCATAAATTATGATGTAATTTCGTGCAAGACTTTAAAACTGATAAACCAGGTAATCACTAATAACATCCCCACGGCGTGAAGGGTATCTGCAATGTATGGACAGAGTTTAAGTTTATCGTCCTGCGAAGGAATATAAGACCACAAGTGTATATGCAACCTTTTTAGTCGGTGCGCAACCCGTGGTTCCTGAAACCATGTACACATTGAGGCATTTGTGGTCATTTGACTTGTAAATGAAAAAAAAATTTAGATCACTTTGAAAGACGTAAAAATACTTAAATATTTATATCCGACCAGTACACGACTTATTTGTTAAATGCCATCCCAATTAAGCTCCAAACTTCTTCATTTTTTTTCATATCATATATCTTTATTTAAAGTCTTGTTTTTCCAGTAGGAAGCGACCATTTTTTTATCAAAACCAAAAGAATACGTAATTCTCTAAGTAAGTTCAATGTCCGTCACTAAAGCTTTACGGACGCTACTATGGCAATATTTTTACAGCCATGACCCACGGCTTCTTCTGGGATATTATGCCGTGTTAGAAAGACTTTTCTGGCCGACGTTTCGGAATCCATTGCAGGTTCCATCATTAGGGCTGATGTGATCACATGTGATTTAAATATAGAATACTTTTAATTACAACTGTAATTCTGCGTTAGTGAAGTGAGAATCCATTTTATTATTTTAGTGTATTTTATGTAGGACCTACATTGAAGACATGTAAATCATTTAAAAATTATTATAAAATTTTCACCTCAAAATCTTTAATAAGTTGACTTTGTATGGAATAATATTAAATTGTTCGCGATGGAAAATGTCCAGGACAACTGCTCCGCTCGCCAGAGAGGGCGCGCTCGGCCGTGAAATTGAAACCTCGAAGCCGGCAACTTTATTATACCGCTCGGTTTTTCTTCATATTTTTTGACGCGCGCTTCGATATTCCGTTAAGTTAAGTTATTTGTATGTCCGTCGACCGTCGACCGCGGCCAACCACCGTCGCAAATATGAATGTAAAGACAGCAAAAAGGATTCGCCATTTCAGAATAAAGATTAATTCGATTTGCATCTCTCCCTCTACACTTTCGTCTACTATTATTAAAATATTAATGAATATAGCTGATAAAATGATTAAATCCTTCCAAAAACTTTGGTACATTTGTGGTATAAAAAAATGAATGTATAGAAGACAGAAATATTTGAAAAAAAAGGAATCGTATCACCAAAACTATTGATAACATATTTTCAACTAAATTAAAAACTATTACAGACAGTATTTATGGGGATTGATATGTAATAGTGGTGGAGTTAAAATGGTTAGAAGTGGGATGTTTTGGTTGGTATTTGAATCTCATTATGTTTTTATTATTTATTTTATTACTATGAATCTCTTAGCTCCCCAAAATATCAATTTTTAATTAAATTTAAGTTAAATGCAGCCATTTTATGTGCAGTGGGATGATATGTGGTCGCGTATATGATTATATCCGTAAATGTCTCTTTTCTATTATATTCACCATTACATACACCCAATCCTCATAAATGCTGTCTGTTTTTGTTTTTAATTCAGTTGAAAATATGTTATTAATAATGAGAGTTATCTCGAAACCGTTCTCATATTTAAAAAAATCTATTAATATTAGGGAATTGTTGTTTGAAAAATTTTGAATCATAATTTAGTTTTTTGGACGAGCTCTCTTATACCCTGAATACTTCATAATTGCATATTAAAGTTTATCGCTTCCGTTAAAGAGCCTCTTATTAGTAAGTATACTAGCTAAAACCATTAGGTGTATATAAAAAATGTTAATAAACTTTGAAAATGAAAATAAACCTGTTTTATTTTCAATGTATAGACTAATTAATAGTTTTCTAGAGTGACTCTTGTCTCTGGAATGATTTTTCCATTGACGCAAAAAATGCTCCAACATAACACAATGACTCCATTCACGTTTCAACAACTGGCATTCTGTCTGTGCATATTACCAATTAGTTATTTTTTTACCTACTCGTTTATTTTTAACTAACCCCCCAAGTCGGCTATTTTTTCTTTCCTTCAGATTTTTATTTAAATTGGATCCCACGGTAAGATTTCTTTCACTGATAATTTTATTTTCATCCTTTACTAACCTTGTAAGTAAAAACATATAGTGACCGATTTTTCCTTACGTAAATATGATCAGTTTTCAGGCCAACCCTAGTATCCGGTACGAATACTGGTTCTTGACCGAATGAAACCGCTAAGGCTACAAGCTGCCGAGATGGGATTTCCACGAGAAATTGTAGGAGTTACCAGAGGAGACAGAATCAGAAATACTCAAATAAGAGAATGTCTCGAAATAGAACCCTTATTGACTTTTATCATAAAATTACGGTGGCTGAGATATATCTTGCGGATGCCGGCAGATAAGCCAGGCAAGAGCAGAAGGCAGAAGAGCAAGGGGCCGTCCTAAGAGGAGCTTGCAGAGAGTTGGAAGACTGCTGCAAAGCGAGGTTGCAACTATTTGAAGTCTTACTAATTTTGAATACGAAAGGAGATCAGCCATTGGATTCTAATTACGGTTATGGATGAATATTCGAAATTAGTATTTTTGGGGATTATATTGATTTGTCTGAAATGCACAAGTCTTTTATGGGTCTAAAAATAAAAACATTTTCGTTTTTGAGCATATATACAAAATTGTCGTTCGTTAGTCATCAAGAAACGTTTTATAACAATTCAATAACTTCCCGATTGATAAAAAGGTCGTCATATTAGTAACACAAAATTGATGGAAATTTACATTTCTATGACGTCAAGACTCTGTCAAACGTCAAAATTGACGAAGTGTTTAATGTTATATGTACAATAGTTTTTAAGACATGATGCTTTTCTGAATAGGGAGGTGAAAACGTTATGAAAATCTCTGAAACTGTGAACAGCACTCCTTTTATATTTTGGATAAATAAAAAACTAACCCAAAAAGACCAAGTTTTTATTAAACTCCCTTTCTTTATAAAATATAACAACAATTAAAGACGAATTAAAACATATAACATAACACTAAACTTACAGTAATTTAATATATTTCTAAAATATCGGATTTGATAAGACACTTCATACTTTGAAGCTTAAATTCTAAAAACATTTGTCAGTCAATTTAGATTTTATAAATTCGTAGTGAAGTACCTATTATGTATACCGACGGAGTAATTCAAATTTAGAAAATATTCCGCGACGTTATCGGGCCGCCGTTGCTAGTAATCAAACTTTTGTAATGATTCCAATTTGAAAAAACTATTAAAAATTTGAAAAATCCAAAATTATACTATAATTATTATTAATTTTTAACAAAAATTTGATAGATCTTCTTGATTGTCGCCACGAGTTTGCTTGCAAAGTTTCAGCTCGATTGGATCACGGTAAAAGGGTCAAAAATCGATCCAAAGTCAAGCCGGCAAGCTAGCAAGCAGACGCCACGAGTTAAAATAAAGGGAGTAAAAAGGAAACACTTTGTATGTAACCTTTATTTTTTGAATTATCAACATATTTCAGGGCCAATGGTCCCTTCATCAGGATATAACGTATACCAAAAAATAAAAATATTTGAAGTAGGTATAGAGATTAACAAAAACAACAAATTTTAACAGATTTTTAGCGTAATATGTTGTATCCTTATCAAAGGACCAATAGCCCGGAAATATGTTAATAATTCAATAAATAGCGGGTTTATGCAACGTATTTTCTTTTTATTAATATAAATATTAATGTTACCGCTTTATTTTGCTGATATTGAAGAAGTAAGTTTTGTGTTCAGAGATATTTATTTTTTATTATTTATTTTATTCATATCATAGTATATAATTTCATATTCATAAACTCGCCATAAAAGGGCTGACGCTCGTACTTATGGGAGGAGTAATCACATGAGTTCATTACATGGATATTGAAATTGTAATAATGAGGTGTTAAAAATATTGAGAAACAAAATAAATAAATAAATAAATAAATAAATATATATATATATATATATATATATTTAATATATTATATAATCTATATATATATATATATAGATATATATAGTGAAGCAAAATGGCGTGGTGGATGAAGCCGAGCTTATGTTTATTATTACACTTAGTATGAAAAATAAAAATTAATGTATTTTTTATTTAAAATACCTTTTTTGTAGCTAAATTCTTTTAGGCCATCTAAAATTGCGACGACGATGTGCATAAGTCTGGAATATTTAAAAAATAAAGGCATACGTTAACACTGTGCACGTGTGTGTGGGCATGCATGTGTGTGGGACTTGATTAATGCACCCAGTATCTCTGGCGTACGAGGGTGGAGTTTAATTAATGGTCTGCTCCTGATTTTCCCTTCGGAAAAATTCTAAAGCGTGTAAGAAAATACATGAGGGGGGAAAGCGTATTAGTATTTATGGATATTTACATTTATATAAAAATATATCTGCTTTTTTTTTTGTTTATGTAGTTTTAAAATATAGTTTTAATCTGAGTTGTAAACAGATACCTACTGCAGTACCTACTATGTATGTATTTTTATAGGAATAAAAATATTTTTTATTTTATTAAGATGAATTATAGAAGTCTCACAGATACTAAACTATTTATATGAGAAAGGTGTAAGGAAGTCTCTTATACGATGGTTCAGGGCTTACATTCTGTATGAGCTGGCATAAGTAATCACTCTACGTAATGCAACGTTCACCAATTCAAAGTAAGAACATTCAAATATTATCAAAATTTTGAAAGTTGTATATATGTTCCAATTCTGGGAACCTTCTGTGTATTCGATTGGACTATGCTAGAGACATCTGTAGTTCTTTATCATGAAACAGTTTACTTAGATTGCGCAGCTGGTAATTATACCTCCATATTTTTAGGTCGTAGAAATACGGTAGAATATGCAAGAAAACTCAAATCAAAAGATATTGAACGGCCGTCAAATCCTAAGAACAATTTTTATTTATCTGTTTCATAATGTTTTTTAATCGTTTACGGAAGTCTAAACTGCACTTTATTATTTTTCCCGTGGACCGTCAGCTAAGCTGGACCAAGGTTAGTATTACAACGGAATTTCTCTATTATTTTCTCAGCAAATAATTTTGAAAGAAAACAAAGGATAATAATGCCCTAATGGTTAGTGGGTATAAAACAGATGAAAGAGAAATTGCGTGGGTATTTATATCAATTTCGCTACAGGGTTTACAAGCGAAAGATGATGCATTTTAAAAAGGAAGTTGAAATAATATTTGAAAATGAAAATGCATAAATATATCACAATGGTCTCTACAAGACCTGTTTAGTGTTAGCCTCTGCAAGATTTTTTCCCTTTCACTATTATATACCATCTCTTCCAATCCTGGCCTTCTAGGGCAGATACGTATCCATTTAAGATATTGTTGCTCCTTATTAGTTTAATCTTTCTAACTGGCATTCATCATTGCTGTTCGGTCACCCTCTCCAAACGGCCCAACTATCAAGGTTCAACTTTAAAAATTCTTGAGATGCAGGTCACATTATACAAAGTGTAGACCTCATTACTGTAGCCTGTACACCAAAAACTTATTTCCTAAAACGTGTGCAAAGCCTCAAAAGTTTTATTTTAAAAACGTCCAGTGTACGTTCATTCTTATAAGTATCCATGTCTTAAATTTTGTAAGCAATGGTCTGATAAATAAAATTTTGGTGTTTTTTTTTAATTTATTTAATTTTTTTGGTGGATATATCAGTGATTCATACTAATATCTCTTTTAAAGTATTTATTAATTATACAATTGAAAATATAAATCGTCTTATTCGTAAAATAAAGCCATAGTATTTGGTGTAGAAAATAAAGATTTCTATATTAGTGGCAATCATCAAAATTCCAGCTTTGTTGCATTTCAGTATTGCAGTTTTTGTTAAAATTTTTCCATTACCTGATGCACGTATCGCGAACGCCTTTGCTGTGTAGAGTACGGGTAAATTCACATCGATTCGATGTTACCCACACCAAGCAGTATTTTTTTGGCAATCCGCCATATCCTTTAAATATAAAGTATGTGAATAAGTTTTAAATTCCAATTATTATTTCATTTATGGAACACTTTTTTTGATCTATTTTTTAATTTGGTTTATGTTCCACAAATCAGTTCCGTATTAGCTCTATGAATGTTACGGATCTATTTGGAACCCTTTTGTACATAGGTTGATATGTTTATTTTGGAGCCGAAACATATTTTATTTTTGAATATTTTTTCATTTCTTACACTTTTTGCTGCAGTGCTTCTTAGAACCTATTTCTTACCTCAAAATATTTGAGAAAGAATGACAGAGAAGAAAACAGCGGAGAAGACAACTGAGATACAAGTACATTGAAAAAGGTAGATTGTTTAGTGTGGTGGTTGTGATTCTCGCCTAGTGATCGAATGGTCGATGGTTCCAGCCTCATTTCAGGATACCAGCAAGTTTGTTATATTTTTATAGCACAAGCATTTAGCTTAATTCGAAAATACTGAAAATATTGATATGACACGTATTCTGTGTTCCTATCTCTATTTTTATTAAATAAAATAATAATGATAAAGACACACAAACAAGCAAGTCATTTCATCTGCTATCAGAGACAATATAAGACTACATAGAAAAATACAACAGAAAAAGATTAGTGAAGAGGAAGGCAGAAGATTAATGACGAATAACAACTGCTGCAAATTACAAATACATTTTTTTTAAATATCTATAAAAATAACTTGATCACTTATGTTTGCCTTGCAAATTTTATTATGGATCAATAATTCTTGATAATTCTTATTCTTCTTTTTCTTATGCTTCATCTAGGACTGCGTCCTGTCATTGCTTGGAGCCTGTTCCTGGGATTCAGATGTCCAGCTATCTCGCCATCTTTTATGTGGTCTTTTTGGAAGTCTGGTACCTGACGGCAGCTTGTTCGCTGCTACGCTCACTACTCTCTCAGAATAAGCTCTCTCCATATGATCTCTCCAGATCCTCTAGATCTTCCCCATCGGACAACATCCTCGACTCGGACTCCATCCTTTATATTTTGGAATTCCCCACTCGGTCTCGGATTGTCAGTCAGATGGGTCGAAGAGTCTTCATCTCAATTGTTCTTCGGAGATTTTTAGCTTGATAATTCATATCAATATAAAATGAAGAAAAGAAAAAAAAACAAATAAATATTTCTTGAGGTTCGCTTGAATATTTCAGGATCCATACAGGAATATTAAGCCATTGATAATGATTTAAAAAGTATCTGTAGTAGATATAATAAAATATCTCATTATTAAAATCACTTCATTATTATTCCTAAAAGTTATGAACACAGTGGGTCCTTATCGTATCCTTAATTTCATATCTTACCACATATTCTATGTAAAACTAGAAAACACTCGGGTTTGTTAATGTGGAATAAAATGTGGTTTTCATTAAAGTTTCATAAAATCTTTATTACATAGTAAAAGTATTTACTTTTCATTGTATTTATTATGAAACCAGCTCACCCACCCAGCTTTAGCCACAGTCGGGCAGCAGCCGGGGGGGCCGGGGTGGCGCCAACCCCCGTGACTGATTGAAACAGCTTCATTGCAAACGCAACGGCCCAAGTGCAAGATACATTCGCGGATATGTTGGTGCAGGGGAGGCGATAGGCGTTACATGCGCACCTACTAGATACGTTAAAAAATTGATTAACTAATTTTTTATCACTTTGGAATTCACATTTTTTTATCAGGTATTGATTTCAAACGAATCAAAAATATAATTTTTAAGTTTTTAATCTTTTAGAAGGGCTGCGAAGGAAATCGATGGAAATATTTTATATACTAAAGTTCAAACTATCGCAAAATAGCATAACTTGTTTTCTGGGATTTTATTCTTTCCAAAAATATGGGAATATAATAAATATATAATAAATATGTTGTTATGGGACGTGGCTTATACGACTTAGAAGGCAAATAAATCACTCAAAATTATTTAAAGTCACTGGACACGAATTTAATTTGCGGAGAGTTATTTAATTCACGCTCATTGTCACGCACAACAAATATTCCACACAGGTTCGCACTAAGTCAGATCACTATCGAGAATATTCCGTTCACAAGTATGCACTTAGGTACTTCTTCACTGACCGATTATAACTCGAAATATTAGTTTTTTGCTATCACTGTCACTTTGGTCACACTGATCCGACGCAACAGTTTCACTTTTCTATGGTGGACTTGTCAAACGCTGTCAAATGTCAAAAAAAAAATAATCCCCCACGGCACCCGCTTCGTCCTTATATATTAAACTTTTTGGTTTCTCGAATGTTCGAGGACTTGATATCCATTTCCAGTATTCTTTCGACCTTTTTAGCGTTTACGAGAGTGCTCCAGACGATTCCAAAGTGCCTTAAACGATTCCAGATTATTCCATAGTATTGTTGTCTTTGCGCTATTTCTTCTATTTCTCGTTACATCTCGTTACAATATTATATATTGGTCAATAATGCTTTTACCAAATAATATATTACCAAATAAGAACTATATAGAAACGAATTAAAGACGAGAAATAGTAGCAAGTAGCGAGAGCAGGTAGACTTCATGCACGAGGGAAAGATCAAGACAATGTTGGGAAGATCGAGACGGAGTTAGGAAGAAAAATACGGGGTTAGGCAAGACAACCCAGCGGGAGATGGAGGAGCGCAGGGCGGAGGAGCAGACTGGACCACAATGGCGCTCTATTGTGATTTTGGCAATCGGCCTCCGAGACCCGCTGTTAAAGAAGGAGAATAGTAACTGGTGAAGTGTTATGTGTACTTTCACTTCTAATTCCTTAATGAATAATAACTGAATGAATATTTAAAAATATATCAACGCGCTTTATATAGTATAATAAATGTTATTTAAACACAATTATTTAAATAACTACGTATAACCCATCGAAAATTACGGACTTTTATTATATATTTCGGCCACCAGTTAAGGCTGTGAGAGCGCATTCTAGAGTAGCGTAGCGTCTTTATAACGTTAGTGATGGACATTATTAAAATGAGAATAGTGTTTTTTTCTTCTCATACCTACCTCATTTATATATTAAATATCATTATTATTTAAGCCACCTGATGGCGTTAGTGACGGACATTGTTACATAGAGCATTATATATTTTGATTAATCATTTACACTAATGACAAATGCAATTAAGAAATGGAAGCCCTTATTTGTTAAAATTTGTATTAATCCGAAATATTCAAAAATATCTTATTTAGAGTATTTTATTAAAAAGCATAAAGTCAATGTTTTCAAGATATATTATAGATGTCTCATAGATACGAAGATATATTTTAAAATATATGGGAACGTAGGAGGAGAAGTCTTTTTGGGTTTTCGTAGGCCTCACGACCTGTCGTACGGCCGGCTTAAGTGATCACTTTACACAATGTAATGTTCATCAATTCCACCCATGATAGACTACCAAATCTATCAAATTTTTGGAAGTTGTGTATATGTTTAACTTGTAAACATTGTTTCGTATGTGAGTTGTATTTTTACTAGCGCCACCTGCAGTCAAAAAAATTTTCATTCCCACAATCCAATACAGATGTCATAATGAGATATATCTATATCTATATTTTGATTGAATTTTTTAAAACAATATCCTTTATATGTATAAATGAAATTCTGCAAAATTATTATCATTACACTAGAATACGCTTGAAAATCACTTTTTAGATCAGTTTTTATATATTCAGAATATTTTGAGTATATTCAAATTTTTCAAGGACACAATACTAGATTTTTTCTCCAGGGAAACATCATTAATCAAGATATATTATAGATGTATCATAGAGACGAAGCAATATTTACATATATGAAAAAATATAGCTTCGTCTCTGTGAGACGATTATATAACTTGATTAATGATGTAATCCTGGGGAAAAAATCCAGTACAGTGTTCTTGAAAAATTTGGACATTCTCAAAATATTCTCAATTTAGAAATCTTACTAATTTATAAAATGTCATGTGATCAGCTATTGCATATGTGGTTGAGGACGCATATTCGAAGTAATTGTAATGGGGCATTAGGGACACTTTTGATTTTTTCAAATCTATCTAGGATTGGTCACATATTTAATTGGTCTTTTTTCATTTATTCTTATACTATTTTTACAAATAGTATTGAATTGAACATTTACATAATGAAAATTTTAACATGTTGATCCGCACGCCAATGTGTTTGAGTTTTTAACTTATGATTTATATCCGATTATTTGTGATCACGGTGTGGAAAAATGTATTATTATGGTAAGCTGAGAAAACCTCCCTTCATTCTGATCCAACGCTTTAGTTTTAACTTTAATACATCATCCCCCCCTACAAGATAAATAATCCATTTGGATGTACTCACCACTACGACTAATCGGATTTTAATGCTCGCTTGAATAAACCGACAATTTTATTTCCATATCTAACACAGTTTCATTAATATTTTTTGGCCACAAGTATAATAAATCATTTTACTTTCATAAACCATAGGTCCAAAAAACAACATTTTTAATCGTACCATGAATCGTATTTTGTGTTATCTTATATAATATAAATAGTTATTTATTTGCTCCACCGAGCGGTGTTTGTCTTCCTTTTTTATATTATGTGCGTACACAATGTATTATCAAGGTACACATTGTACATTTTTTATAATAAACAACATAAATTATAAATATAAGCATATTTAAATAATTACTAATAGTAAGTAGTAAATAATAATTTGTGATATACACCGTAAAGCTTTTGACATAAAATACAATATTAATTTAGTAATTTTAACTATATTTTTACATGTATGTTCTAAGAACACAATTACCGGATTACCGGAGATAATCATCAATTAAGATAAATAATAAAAGTCTCACAGAGATGAAACAATTTGTAGGGGAAACTTTTTGCATTTACTGGCTTAATTGATCACTTTACAGAATGCAACGTACACCAATTCTACCTTAAGAATATCCACATATTACAATTTTTTTTAATGTTGTGTATAATATGTTCATTATCTATCTTCATTCAGATATTTGAAGGATGTGTGGATATTCTTATGGTGGAATCGGTGAACATTCCATCGTGTAAAGTGATCACTTAAGCCAGCTTATATAGGTCATAAGCCCTATGAAGATTTCCATACATGTTTACTATATAAATAGCTTCGAATCTTGTACAATTTATAGTATGAATTTAACATTTGAATCAATCAATCAATCCCTATGAGACTTGTATAATTTATAGTATGAATTTGACGTAAAAAAAATTTAATTGTGAATATAAAGTCGTAAACTACTTGTCTTCATACACTGGATGGGGGGGGGAGGCTTGATAATAATGAATACTCCTTAGACTATACGTTTATTATCTCTGTACAGCGGTATAAACGGCGTGATCTCTTCAAGAAGTCCAATGCTTCTGCCCGCTTGGCCTGTCGGCGGCCCGCGCGCGCGATCCACCTTTCTAAGCGTTGCGCGCGCATTCAACCTCGCACACACAAATTTAACTGTTCGTAATTTACACTAATTCCGCAGTAGTCACTCGTCTGTGGAATACTTTATATGCGTCTTCTAGAATATTCGCCAGTCTTTTTACTACTTAATTACACTGTTTTTGTCATTGTTTCACCACTGAGACTATTCCACATGCAGATAGATGTTTTAATCGCTGGTCGCTTGGATTTGCTGTTTCGTTCAGTTGTCGCTGTTTTTATAACTGCTTTTATCTTTGCCGCATGGTGTTTCCGTTCTTAAATATAAGTTATTTGAACTTTTAGAAGCTTCGCGAATATATTTGAAAGATATTAATAAGTATAATTATAATACAAGTGATACGTAATAATCAGGATTTCAAAACACCCAATAATAATAATATTACTTTATGTAAAAGCCCATAGGGGCGTTAAATAAATAAATAAATAAGACCCATACTCATAAAATTCACCAACTAAGTTCGTTTTGAAAGAAGAAAATAACTGCTGGCATTTGGGGGTCTTAAGTACTCTAGACCGACAGAGAAACTGATTATGATCTGGTCCATTGCACACGAAAGTCATGTCCATAAATATTATATACTCTTGGCTAGTCTTTTGAGACACCCTCTATTTTTATTTTCCCCGATTTTGGGGGGAGAGCTGCACTCCCAATGCACAGGTGAGGAGTAGTAAAATTCACGTACTGATTGCAAGGTTCGTCTTCTTTGTATATCTGCTTTTTTAGACTCATTAATAGAACAAACCTTTTGCGATGAACGTGATATCTGCCCTATTTTTGACCTGGTGCACCGAACTTGGAAGGTTTTATCTAAAAGTAATGAATGAAATAGAATTCGACCGAACCATTTTCATTGAATCCTGTTTCAATGGCGTTAAATAACTTTTATATTTTAATAACCGCTTTTAGGATAACCAAACAAAATATCCATTTAAAACATTTTCATTTATATTTTTTGCAAATTTTTAAAGCAAGACATGTAGGTTCATGTAGGTATTAAAAAATACATTATAATTTTAAAAGAAGTTTTTGCAGATGAAACATAATTTTCGCCATTGATCCATATCTACCAATTGAAAAAAGCTACCTGAAAATAATTAATTAAATTTATGATTTTGCCACCAATTCAACCATAAAATCAGAAAATATATATAGAAGATACTGAAAATGACACGATAACAATATATTACATCAGAAACCAGAGAAACAAAATTAAATACGAGATAAATTATATCAGTAACTTTGATTATTATCATCAAGAACATTTCATCATAAATATTTGTACATAACGATACCTTCACTGCTTCTACCATAGCCATGCGGCAAGTGGGCTTGGAACTTGGCGCAAGCACCTGTGGGGTGTCTTTAAAAGTAGAACCTCCCTTGTAGACCGGGGTAGTCACAATCCGACCAGCTGCGAACTCACCCTGTCCAGACGACAGAGCCCAACGTCGTGATGTTCGCCGTCTCTAGGAGGATTTCCATGTATGGATGTTGCGAAACTTTGAAAGTAAATACTCCCCTATTTCACCAGTCAAGTGGTAGACAGGATAAGAAAGCATAACTCATAATATAAGTCTAGGATAGGGTGTTACTAACACTTTATTTGACCATTTGTCTTCACGAAATGCAATACCATGGAACGCCATTCTCAAAGCACGAAGAGGTTGTACCAAATATGATACACGCCGTCGATACCTAAAAGAAAGGCCAAATACTGTCTTTAAATAGTACAAAAGAAGTACTAAGCCAGCAACAAAGTTTAAAAGAAAGACTCAACATTCTCTTGGAATATTTGTAACAGAAAGGTGTGTGCACCTCACTGTAGCCGCAAGAGAGGCAATTTATGATTCTCATTTTGGAGAGGGAAAGTATCACGGGAAGCAGTCAGTTCCAAGGGGAACGAGAAACCTTAGTCAACAGAAAGAAGGTCATCGAGACTTGCGCGGGCTGGGGCCCTGGTCTCCCCAGGATTAGATATCCGGGGGTTATTCATAACAAAAGAAAGAAGTCTTTCTTCAATAAATATAGGATCACGGGCTGATTTAATTATCCTTTCCGAACTGACGATCTCAGAGATATTTTCCTAATTGAACCAATTGGAGAAGTTTCGCTTCCATTTTGCATTTTAATAAGTAATATAAATTTTTAATATGTATTCTTTTCCCCTTGATATATATATGTGAACAGCTTTACGTACGGTGATTAAAAGTTAGCAGGAAAATATTGCAATTTTTAAATATGTCTTTCATTGTTCATTTTTGTTATTATACGTATTTCTTCCATTTAAATGACAGCAAATCTAAAGTGTGATAATTTCGTAAACATCGCTAACGATCGCGCTTTATAATTTTAGACGTATTGAACGAATTCACGAGGGTGCTAGGTTAATTTATTAGAATTCTCTTATTCATCGTACATCGGACCAACACGGCTTGTAGAATCTCGGGTTTCCATAAACGCAACTTGGGAGTTCAATCCACTAGAAACGATCATGCGCCATTTAAACGACGTATCTTTCGTAAACAGTAGGTATAAAGGATTAGAATATATCGCGATCAATGGGATTAGTTCAGATTTTGTTAAAATTCCTTGCAATAAAATACGTCTCCCAGTAAAGGTTCATTGTTTCAGTATAGGTCGGAATATTCAATTATGTGCCGTCTGAAGTTTCGTAGCTAGCTAAGTAGATATACGTACACTAAATTATGGTTGGAACCCTGCACGAGGGATTCGACCAATCATACGGAGTCGTGATTACCAAGTGTCACGTTGAAGTTAATATTATAGATTATATTTATCGAAGTTTTGGTTGTAATTATTATTTCTAGTGCAGGTTTCTAGAATTGAGTGACGGCGCCAGTGATTGGTGTTTTGACCGTGTAATAGATAACATTTTTTTCAGAGGAATAATAATGTGTCGATCCGGACATACAGGGTTTAGTATAGCTACAGTTTGTTGGGATTTTCTCGTAGAAAATGCAGAGACAGCTTTAGACATTATCATCAATGAGGTAAGCGAATCAGAGTTGTTGAAATGTCTTAATTAGTATTGTATTCATATTCAAAATCTCTATAGTTAATTCCCAGGAACAATATAGTATCGTATAGGTAATTAGTTTATAGAAGCATATTTCATACGAAGAAATTGTATACAGGATTATTCGCTGAGATTATATTTAATATTATACTTATTCAGCTTCAGTATTTAACTGAATTTTCGGTAGGGACCCCTATCTAGCTGGGTCAATTCAGGTTAGTTGCACCGCTCTTCTTTCTGCGCCTTCAGCTTTTACTTCACGTCATACAGAATATTATTATCACTAATATCGTATAAGAAAACGATTAATACAGTTACGTACTAAATGAAATATTATATAACTTAGCTTTAACTTTCCGACATTTTTGCTACTAAATTTAATATCTCCACATTATTTGATGAGGACCCACTAAGGGTTATCTCAGTTATAGCCGCGACCAGGAGATTGCAATGAAAATATATAATGTTAGATTTCATCTCCCGACAAATATGCTACAACATTAAATATGTTTTGCTACTATAGTCATATTTTGACAAGGATCCACTTATCCATATACAAACTGACGCAGAATTTTTCAAACTCTCACTTGACGGTGAGCTCCGGACCCAAAAAGGTTGTGCACTTTTCGGAGAAGTAGTTCATCGACAAAACGCCCTGAAGATGAGCAGTGAGATCAACGGGACGGCGGTCATTTTAAAATTTCATAATATGTAGGCACGTAACATGACCATCCCATGGTATTTAGATCGTGGCTTATTGTTGAATTTGTGTAAATACATGTTTGATAGTATTGCACAATATGCATATATATATTTCAAATATTTGAAAGCGAAATGAAACACAAAAATATTTCTGAGAAAGGGAAAGTCTTTTCCTTCCACCTCATAAAGCTGTGAATATAATGGCCAAAGTATGGGAATAAATATAAAATGGTTATTCCCTCACCACCTAATTGAGATATACTACGCAGCATCCCTGAGCTTCCAGATTTATAATGCACTTTCGGCGAACCACTTTGTTATACAAGTGTTCCGTACCTTCTGGAGTTCCAGAATAAATTCCAAAGACTGAAACGGAAGAAAAAATAAATGCATTTTGTATTCGTAGGGAAACGGAAGGATGTTGGTTACTTTGAATTCAGAATTTCACAGAATTCAGAATCAACAACACTCAAGAATTTATTAGTTAACATGTAGTAAGTAAGCATCTTAATTACAAACTGAAAAGTTTATTTGTCTGAAATAGCAAAAATTTTAAATATTTACATAGTAATAAGTTTCTGGAACTCCTAGTTAAACGCATTGTTTATCATCAATGATGAGAATTGGAATATAACAATTTAATTCAGATAATTAAAAAAAGGTTTTTAATTTTTAATACACGAGCTAAATAAATATCAAATGAATTTCTTTGGAATGCAGGTGACTAGTAATAAAAAACGTGTGAATAAAGTAATGAAGGTGAATCTAGTAATACCAGCATCTCCAAGAATATTATAAATACGTTTGTCCATTGTTAATTGTCAAGTACGTTTCAATAATTTTTAATAATCTTATTCTTATCGTCGAAAAGTTTGTTTTTCTGAAGCAAAAAAACTCTTAACGGTGCGACTATTCTTAACTCGTTGACGATAATATTATTTTGAGACAGAACAAGATTTCTAAATAGGGAGTATAGATTTTTACTGATTTGTTTCAATTTTTTTTAAGAATATGCGAAAATGTAATTAATATAAAGCAAATATTTAATTTAAATATGGTGCTTAACCGGTTGATAACACTGTTGTTTTATAAAACACATTAAGTAGTTATTTGCTCTAAAAATGCTTCTGTACTAGCATTAAATATTAAATATCAATACGTTTTAAGGGACAGTTAGGAAAATATATTATTTTCATGGGAAGCAATCCATATCTTCATCTTGATTCAATAATTTTTGTCTTCATGTTAACACACCATCCCCCCATACAATCTCACTGGTACTCCAAATATGATTTATAGATTGTAAATTTAGTTATTTATATATTACAAATGTATGCAAAGGTAATCTGATTTTATTTAAATGAGAATAAATATTCAAATTAATTATTAAAGATTATTAAAAAATATATGATTTCACTGGCCCGCATTACGATGTAATATAAATGATTATTTTTTATTCGATCATAATTAAAAACGTATTTTATTTGTATTATTATTTTTTTTAAATATTTTTGTATTTTATCGGTATCGTAATTAATGATTAAACTATCGGATATGCAAAACTGATCATCTTTGTATGATGGTGTACAAGGAAAAGTATGTTTCTCCTAGTATTCTTACACACTGAGGAAGTATGATTATAATTCTTAGCTTATCTGATTATCTGGTATGTGATGGAAACACTCGAATAGTGATCTAATGGTTGAATATTCAAACCTCGCCACTTAATTAATCCTATTTTGAAACCACAGATTATATTTGTTTGAAAATATATATAATATTTAAGTGAGATAATTCCGTCTTTCTCCCTTCAGGTCTGCATTGAAATATCATGGTATTGCAAGGACACTGAAGTCGCCCTCACTGCCGAATTGAGGGTCTCTCGCATTATGTAATACATCTTTGCACTATTACTCTCTTTTTCTGGTTTTATTGGTTGTTTTTCAAAAGTTGAACTCGGGTTAATTTAACACTTTAGACTATATTGATGCATAAATAACCCAGAATAACATCCCTCTCCAAGCACAAGAGTAAGTCTCTTTTTGGAGGCATATAGCGAGAAAAATTATGTTTTATGTATAGTTATAATAGACTAGGAAAAAATACATAAACTGTCTAAAAACCATTTAATGCAGTCATTTACTAATGTACTGAATTCAAAATTTTATTGAAAACATAGCCTAGAAATTTGTAGGAAATTGATTTTAGAAGTGATAAGATACATAAAATCTAGAATTCAGTACACTTTAAATTTGTAATCCTCGGTGGCTGCATTTTAAACTTTTTTTTATTTTTTTGGATATTGCTGCCTTTGCTTTTATATCCCACATATAAAATAATTTAAAAAATACTTCCCTTCTTTAGGAGGATACTAAGTATGTATGTGTTCAATACTGTCGCATAGTTTGACCCGGCGTGACGTGCGTACTGGCGACTTTCGCACGCCGCGCCGCACCGCACGGCAACTCAACCCTAACACATAATGGACGTGCTAAGACTAATCGAAAATATAAAAAGTGAACTTAAAAACATAACTACAGTAAAGGATTCCAAAGTGAGAAATAATATTGAATTAACAATTAATTTACTATTAGAAACATGGAAAGAAGAAAGAAATAATTACCAGGAATAGATTATTGACCTCCAAAAAAAAGTTATCTTGAAGCTTGAGACTTGAGCTTGAAAAAAAAAATTTAACATAAATCCTACGCAATGATCCTAAAAGAGCAAACTATAAAAATTGAAGAACCAAAATGTTAACAGCTGAAGGCAAAGAAATGACAGAGGAAATTACGAACATTATCACTAAAACAATAATTGTACCAAACCTAGGAATTGGGATAAATGGTATAAAAAATGCAACAAAAATAAAATAATTATGACCTGCTCGAAAAAAGAAGATTCAGAAAAATTAAAAATAGAAATAAATAAAAACAAAAACGGATTATCTGCAACAGAATTAAGAAACCGTGCATGATTATAAAAGGAGTCGGAGGAGAATGAAATGAAGATAATTTCCTTAATGACCTAATACTGTAAAACTATGAATTAAAGAATACCCCGAAGGAATCAATAAAAGTTACAAAACTTGGAAAAATAGAAAAAATGATCATGTACAAAATATAATAATAGAAACAGCAGGTTCAATCCGCAAGATATTACTGGACAAACAAAGGATCAATATTGGCTTTATACGAGCGCACATAGAAGACTGCAATCCCCTTATGCAGTGCTATCACTGCTTGGACTACGGGCATACGTTCTTAAAATGTCTATACAAAATGAATAAGCCTAGATGCATGCACTGCGCAAAAATTAACAAATTCAGCGAATGCGAAAAAATTAAAGAAATCGTAAAATGATACAACTGCGAAAAAAATAACAAATTATATGGTACAAAAAATAATACTGAACATAGCGCAAATAGTAAAAAGTGCAATTATCGTAAAAGAAAGTCCATCATAGCACAAGAAAAAATCGACTACGAATAGTGACCGAACTTCAAACATCAATATTCAGTTTTTTTTTTAAATGGCTAACTATCTACTAGAAGAATTGGATAACAATTATATTATATCAGAAAATATTTGTTACAGTGCGGACGAATGCAATGCTCAAATAAAATCAAATATAAATATGCCCATAATATATCTTAATATACATAGTATACAAAAAAAAATTGACGAATTTATAATATACATAAACTCATTAAAATCTTTACCGGACTGCATAGTGTTAACCGAGGCCCATTTAAATAAATATTTGTGTTTTCCAAACATTCCAAATTACATTTGTCGTGCGACAATAACATACATAAACAAAAAAAGTGGTATTGTTGTACATATCAAAAATACTTACACCCATATCTCTATTCAAGAATTGCAAATCTATCTTTCAAATTGTTTACAAATAAAAATTAACATAAATAAGAAAAATTATCAAATATTTGCTATTTATAGAACTCATTCATCAAATATTTATACATTTTTAAATGACTTAAATCATATCATCCATACAAATAAAGGTTTTGATACCATCATTATAGGAGATATAAATATTAATATTGCCGATAATAATGATAATATTACAAAAAATGACTATATAAATATGTTGACTGAAAATAACTTTAAATGTTGTTTAAAAAATTATACTCGAGAAATAATAGGACAATCACCATCATGTATTGATCACATATGGTGTAACATTAATCTTTTAAATAATATGAAGATAATTATTTGGAAAAATAACATCACTGACCATCACACTACAATTTTTATTGACTACAGTATCCAAAAACCAAAAGAAAAGGTTTTAACAAAAAACTTAAAATCTTTTTTAAACCAAAACATTTTAAAAGAAAAATTAAATAATGAAACATGGCTGAGTGTCTTAAGTTCAACAAAGTACTGAAGAAAAATTAAATTATATAAACGCTAAATTCCGACCATTAAAGCTTTGGATTTCCCACGGGTTAATAACTAAGATAAGATATAAAAATTAATTGTACAAGATTAAAAATAAATATCCACATGACGAATCAATAAAAATGCATTATAAAAAATATAGAAATAAACTGACAGCATTAATAAAACACATTAAAGAAAAATTCTACCAACAAAAATTCCAACCTCAGAGCATGACTCAAAAAAGTACGGAAAACATTAAACGAGATCATAAATAAGAAAATAAAAAATCAAAGTATACCAAAACTAAATATAAATAATAATATTTTGAAATTTGAAAAATAACCTAAAATATGTGCTGATGCCCTAAATAATTATTTTTCAAACGTAGGTATGAATTTAGCAAAAAATATAAAAAAATATTAAAACGATGATCCTATTGATCGAGATTCAGAAATCGAAGAAAATATCTTAATGTTTCAAAATATAAATGAATCTGATGTTAAAAATGTCATTAATAATGTCCGATGTTAAAAATTCATTCTGATAATTGTCCTAATAAAAAAATATATATAATAAAAACGACTGTTCAGTATTAAGTTCAAAAAATTGTATTAAATATCTATGAATTGATTCAAATATTAAATGGAAAATACAAATCAATAAAACTGTAGAAAGAATAAGAAAACTCAGATATATTTATTAAAATAAGAAATATTTTAGGAATAAAATTGCTAAAAACACTATATTACGCTTTAGTCCTGTCTGTATTACAATACGGTATTATCTCATGGGGTGGAGCATTCAATACTACATTAAAAACTTTAGAAGTTGCCCAAAAATTAATTTTAAAGATCATTCTTAAAAAACCCTATGATTATCCGACTACAGAGCTTTTCAATATATTCCCCACGTTACATACTATCTACAAACAAAATTGCATTTTACAACTTTATAAAAAATTAAAAAATAATAACGAACTGACCCAATAAGTATCAAAAAGCAGAAATATAAATCTCGGTAAATTGCATACCCCTGTAGTATCTACCACAACTGCCCAGCATCATTATACATTTAGATGTGTGAAATGGTTTAATGTTACCTGTTAAAATGAGAATTGAATAAAATTATGAGACCTTTAAAAAAAACATTAAAATAAACCCTCACAATTAATTAAAATTCTCTCTTTACTATATTCATTTTTTAAACTGATTGCTTATTGTTAGTTTATTTTTAAATTGTTTTTGACGCGGGACCCAGCAGGGCCGGCGCCAGTACATTCGCAACCGCCGCCTCGCTTGGAACGCATTTCGTCAAGCATACTTTCGACCGCCATCACCGCCGTGTGACATTAACACTACCGCATTCCGCATCTGCAATTCTTATCGTTCGATCTCAACCCCGCAGTCAAATCCGTTCTCGCAGTGGATTTGTGATAATTTTGGTGAAGACGGCTACCGCAGTTACAGTCCACTTTTCAACCAGAGGGTCGCAGTTCCAATAAATCGGAAGAAAACCAAGAGGTAAGTGTTTGCATTGTTTCTCTGTGACGGGCCTTTCGCTTCGTACTGGACAGCTCGCTTGCTCCGTGGAAGTTCCGTATAGTCGGACATTCAAAGCGCGCCAAATTTCAACCTAACCATAACCGCTTCACCAATTTGGTCTACAATGATTTTGATTATGATGTCGAATTCGGCTGATTAATCAAGCAAACCAATATTTTTCTTTAATAAAATAAAGGAAATATAAATGTTTGATTATTTTAATCCAAACCATGAAGTGAAAAGTGTGATACATATAAGTTATTTGTCTTAATTCTCATATGTAATTCTCAAGTATGTTGACAAATGTTATTATTGGGATCCAATAGGTCTCACCTCTGATAGTTATTCAGGCTTTTCCTACGTATATTTTCTTAGAGTTTTATTAAAGCGTGTCGGTTTTTTGATATGTTTTATTTTAAATAAGTTTAACACAATATTTAACTGATAATTTTTTAATATATAAATTAATTAATAAATAATACAATTTATATATGTTGAATATCTGTAGATGGATTATTGTCGATACAAAGTTAAGTTTATAAATACACATAAAAAATTGTTACAATGTAAAGCCGAATAATAGTATATACCAATATAGAAAAGAAAAAATTTAATCGATTTAACGTATGAGAAACTTGTGGGAAAAAGGCCTAATATTATATTTAAAATAAAATAGGTATAATATGTTAAAAATTTGAAAAAATCGACGAATTTTCCATTTTGCATAATATAATATTACACGTGCGAGGTCGATTTCCTACTTATAGGCTGGCCGTGGTCTGCACGTGGATTTGTACTGATTTCATTTA
Source organism: Agrypnia vestita (assembly GCA_016648135.1). Lineage (NCBI taxonomy): Eukaryota > Metazoa > Arthropoda > Insecta > Trichoptera > Phryganeidae > Agrypnia > Agrypnia vestita. The sequence goes on along the minus strand of JADDOH010000964.1, from coordinate 82,664 downwards.
CATACAGCTCCCATCTACCGGAGTGCTTCCGCTGTAATAATATGCCGGCCCATCAAACGGCTGCAATATTGATGGCGATTATGCAAATAATAGATTGAAACTGCTTTGTTGCAACGCTGCACTCGTGTCGATTGCGTCGGATGCAATCAGCGCGATGTACTTGAATACCTGTACGGGGGCACATCCTGCACGCTACTTGTCAGACTCTTAAAACACACAAGTTGCCTCATTTTATTCAAATATATTAAAATTAACTACGTCAATTTGACATTTGCCTAAACCCAAGACGAAAGGTGGTCAATATACCAGACATATATATAATAAATTCATATCATTTCGATACTCAGTCAAAATTCACTGTCACACTGATTAAAAATTTCAAATGGATTATATTATATAATTTTAATTTCAAAAATTTCACGCTAAAACTTTATAAAAACTTCACAAAAAAGCCCACACAACAAAATTGCGTACACCGTCCCTTTGAAACAACGTTTCTGATGCACTGTTACATATTACATAGTATAATGCCTTTGGATATACCACCGCAAATGCCCTACACTAAACATAGTCTTCTGGCAATGGTTGATGGGTTCTACAACCCTTCCTGCAGCCGAAGTGGAGGACAACCTCAGAATTTGGCATCTTTATGGTATTATGGTAATCATAATGGTGTCAATATTTTGTCATTTTTATCACTCCTTTTGACCTTATACTTTGTACGAGCGTACTTTGTACAATCTGATCCAAACGTGCTCTCGAGGCCACTCCGGGTGACGCAAACTTTCTTGGTTAGTGTCCACGTTATTAGCCAATTGCATCATTATTTGTAATAGCTGTCTTAATTAAAGCCTTCTCCCAGATGAACTATTGTCCCATACAAAGTTTGAAAGTGTGGTTGCGGTTACATGCTGTCCAAGTTATAAACTTTAAACGTTTCGAATAATTAAAAAATTACGCACGATAATTGAACAGATTTTTTTTTATTTTAGCACTTGTATTTATATATTTATAAAAACGGTTTCAAAAACGATCGTTTTCTTCAGCAGCGTATTAAAATTTCATTAATATTCTTTTTGTCATCTTGTCGATGAAAAGGATTTTTTTTCGAAGTCTGATAAATATATAAATTCAATATTTCAAATTCAAATTCAACATAAGCACAGCAAATAAATAACTACAATGTACTTGTTAAAAATATTTAAAGCAAATAAAAAGTGTTTCATCAAGTGACTCATTTAAAATATCCATTATGAAACATTTTTAGCTGTTGTTAAGTTTATCGAATAGTTAAGTCCAAACTTACAACAATATTTATTTTGAAACAATTAGTGGAATTAATTCATTAAGGATCTTGAACAATATTTCGTCAAAAATTCGAAATTAATTCATTTATTGACTTTGTTTTGTGTTGTTCGTGTAACACACCCCTCTTCAAAATCCACTCAGGCCTTATCAATATATATATACATATATATATAAAGAAACCCGTGTTTCCCTATCCGCCAAGCTTTCTTCACAACCAGATAATAACACCCCTGGTGGTTATGGTGGTGGACAGCCTTTGGTGTCCCATTGAAAATGTGCGAGTTTGGTGGGGGTGTTCTGTTCTGGATGTTCTGGATGGAGAGCGTTCTAGAAGATTCAGGAAGTTCTATAACTATCCAAACATTATGGCGGAGTGTGTCTGTGAGTCTAGAAGGTTCCAGAATATTCGATAAAGCTTTAGAAAGTACTAGAAGAAGAACGTTCTAGAAGATTATTAAAAGTTCTATAAGGTTTCTAAGTGAGTAGCGGAGTATGTCGGTGTGTCCATAAGGTTCCAGAACGTCCATGAAGGTTTTTGAATGCTTTACAAGTTTCTGGAAGCAGAAGGTTCAAGAACATTCTATAAGGTTCCAAACTGAATGGCGGAGTGTGCCGGTGAGTCTAGATGATTCTAGAATATTAGATAATGCTTTAGAAAATTCTGGAAGGAAAAGGTTCTAGAAGTTTCCCGAAAGTCCTTTAAGGTCTCAAACTGAGTGGCAAGGTGTGTCAGTGAGTCTCGAAGATTTCAGAACTTTCGATAAAGCTGTAGAAAGTTCTGGAAGGAGAACATTCTAGAATATTCTCAAAAAATCTATAAGGTTCTAAATTGAGTGCGGAGTGTGTCAGTGAGACTAGAAGATTCCAGAACGTTCGATAAAGCTCTAGAAAGCTCTGGAAGGAGAACGTTCTAGAAGATTAGCGATAGTTCTATAAGGTTCCAGACAAAGTAACGGAGTATATATGTTACTCTATAAGGTTCCAGAATGTTTGATAAAGTTCTAGAATTTTCTGAAAGGAGAACATGTAGAAGATTTTTTATTCTTCTAAAGAATGTTCTCTTACGTTCCAAACAGTGTGGCGGAGAGTGACTGTGAGTCTAGAAGGTTCCAGAATGTTCATTAAAGTTCTCGAATGCTTTAGAAGATTCTGGATGGAGAAAGTTTCAGAAAGTTCTATAAGGATCCAAGCGAAGTTGCAGAATGTGTCAGCGAGTTTTAAAGGTTCCGGAAAGATCTAGAGGGTTCGAGAATGCTCTTAAAAGTTCTGGAAGGAGAAAGTTCTACAAGCCATCAGAAAGATCTATAAGGTTCCAAACTGAGTGGGAGTGCGTCGGTGGGTCTAGAGGTTCCAGAAAGAATTATAATGCTTAAGAAGGTTCTGGAAAGGGAAAGTTCTATAAGATTTCGGAATTTATCGAATTTAGAAAGTTTTGGGAAGTTCTCTCTGATTGTGCGCTAAAATATCTGTTGATATTTTGGCAAAGTGAAGACGGTCCAGCAAGACAATCCAATCACAGGTGCCTAAACCAGCAAAAAAGAGACTTCAACACAATTCTATGCTTACCGAATTATGGTCCCGAGCGAAGCCGGGTCAACCAGCTAGTTATACTATAATATAAAACCGAACACGCGATGCAAGCACTTCAAAAAAATGTACTTAATATTATATAACGGTCCGGCAAGATATGGTTTACTCAACAAAATGTATAAATATAATAAAATGAATAATTCTTAGCTGTTCTGATAATTGAAGTCTGCAATAGTTATTTCCAAATAATTTCCCTTTTTTGTCAGCTCCAAACAATTTTGTATGAGTTCCGACAGAACCTTCGGTGTCTTTGCATGTTCCAAACTCCAAACAAATGGTGGCCCTCGTAGCCCAGTAGGTATGACACTGGCCTCTCACACCGAGGGTTCCGGGTTCGATTGCCGGGGAGATCACTATCAATCTGCGTGATTTACTGAAGCCTGGGTGTTTTCTAATGTATTTCGCTTCTGTTAATGGGGCTTTTGGTCTGTTGAAGCGTTAAAAATAATAAAATATCAAAATAGTAAAAAAAAATACTAGGGGTTTAGTTCGTTTTGGCAGCATCTCACGGTGACCCCGATGGTTAAAAACTAGAGAGAGAGAGTTAAAACATTCCCCATTACATAACCCGAAAATTGCAACACCCATCACTCTTATTGGTCTATTTTGCATCCAGTCACTCCTGTCACGGCACGACACTGACCGACTCCAGAAATATATCCCCATTGGTCCAGCTCGCTTGCCGATCATTGAAGTGTGACGGCCCATGATAATATGTGCACGATTGTTTTTTTTTTTTTACAGTCTACCTACTGAAATTTGAGGAACATTTACACGATATATTTAAAAATTTTCAGCAGAAGCAGCGTCCAAGAACATTCATCATATACACTAGTTCTTTATGATGCACAATAATTCTAGAATATATAATTATTTATCGTTTATTTTTATTTATCACTAAATTAATTCAATAATAAAGAATATTTGATCCGCGCGATTGATTTTCTAATAGGATTTTTTTTATATTTCCCTAACGTATAGTCTATATCTTATCATGGTCATCATGCGATGTTTTCTTAATTTCGTGTTTTCGAGTAGGTAATTTATTAAATTTCGTCGATTTTTCGCAAGACGTTGATTATATGTAATTCTTATTATTTTCGAATCTCACGATAACATTAACTTTGGTTTAATTATAAGAGAATGATTTGTTCTGAAGAATTGAAACATCACCAACAACCAAAAGCATAATTAATATTCGTCATATAACTAACAATGTTTTCTTTATATTTTCTATATCTATACTTACAAAACTCAATGTCTATCTGATCTCTGTACAAATTTTCACCTTGATAGAATTGACCCAAATTTTGCAAAATTAATCATTAAAACACAGCAGGAAACACAGGCTACATTCTCCTCTCTCCTTCATCCCACTCTTTTACATTCTCCTGATTTATTCTCTATACAGGTCAATTTTTAGGACACCTTTTTAAAAGTAGCTTGTCTACTTTTAAAAAGACTGACACTGCGTATCAGTGTCCTAAATATTTCGCGTTAAAGTTATTCCTCCATATTTTTCTAGAAGCAAAAATGTTTTCACTTTTTGATATTAGTAATCTTTGTTAATTTAAGATTATTGGCCTTTGTGAAATGTAGAAAAAAAATGTATTAGTGATTGATAAGAAATTTTTAATCGATTTTATTTACTTTTCTTAATACCTGATATATTCTTGATATACTGTTATCTAGCATTTGGTTGTGTTCCAAAAATAAAATGGAGCACATATGGTTATATGAACAGTCGTACAAATCTGAACAAAAAATTTCTTAAATGCATTTTACAACCCCGAAGAAAATATATTCACTTTACATAACTCTCTCGGACATCTCGTCCACCTCATTTCTGTATCAAAATGAAAATATCGCTAAAATTCACCCCACCCTCAACAAAGTTAATTTTCAACTGAACCTGTAACCGGCAACGCCGGGTATTAACATCATTCGATGGAAATATAAAGCTATAATAATATTTGTGTCAAATATTTACTTTAAAGTTTGGCTCGCTCTAGAGTTTAAGGATATTATTTTAATTCTAAGCCGGTGCGGTCAGCATACTTAATATCGCGCACATAGCTATGCGCACAGCACTAATCAGGACCATTTCATTGGTAACAATTGGCTGGCATAAATGTTACGGGATCATCGATATGTAAATATAACTGAGTAGATTATGGAAACGCCGATATTATTAAGTACAAAACGGTCATGGAATTTGCATAACTAATAATTAATATTGAGTGTTGCAATTGAATTTTGCATATTTTCAAAAGATTATCCGTAAGATTAAAATACCAATTTGAATATTTTATATGAACCCAATACCTACCTCATTGTAATGATAATAATTTATTCCATGCATTTTAATAATAAAATAATAGGTATATTATTGCGTAATTTTATTATTTAATGAAGATAAATTCTAATATTAACATTTAATAAAAATTTATTTAAAATAATGAAAGATACCGTTATTTTTGAATCATCTACAGGTTTTTTTTAAACATTTTTATTATAAAGTGACACAGATCCATTCAGAATCTTTTGCCATTGTTGCCAAAATTGCCAAGCCCCCCTCCCTTGCAAGTAAAGATACGATTTCTTAATACTGTCAATGATAATTATTATCGACTTGTGATGTTATGTCGATATTATCGGTCGTGATAATATTACTGAAGAGTAATTTCGTGACAACCATGACGGTACTGGTGCATTTATTTAAAAAATGTATAAATACATAATAATGTTCAGAGACCTAGAATATATTGTTTTAGATTTTAGTATTTAAAACTAGATTGTTGTTACTGTGACACATTTATAGAATTTATAAATTTAATGTAACAAACACTTTTTATGTAATGCAACATGTTTTGTTATAGATGAGTATCGCGTAAACACTGAATATGACTGACTGATCAATACTGAACGTTGAATGAACAGGAAACTGAACGATTTGTATATTTCAAAAAATAAAAACTCAATGAAAAATCAAAGGAATGAAATGAAAAAGTATATAACTCTGTGGTTAGTGTGCATGCTTAAATAAATAAAATACCTTTATTAAAAAATCTTTATTTGTGTGTAATATTTTTTTTGTCTAAAATTCTTATGAAATGAAATTCTATAAAATTCTTATAAAAATAAGAGACGTCGATTCATTAACGCTAAATAGAATTAGCGAACCTGCACAAAAACTTTGACAAAGGATTAGCGACTTTGCAATTGGTAGAACTTTGAGAAACTACCAACTACATTCCAAATATCTTTCATTTTCTTTGGAGTAGTTTTCTCTTCTTCCTTAATTAGGTGATGCAGTATAGAACAGTGGAAATCGTAAAAGAATCTGGTTTGCATTCGGCATACAATATTAAATCAGTAAATGTAATTTTCTGGAAACTAAGTCAGAATTTTGGTTATAAATTTTTTTTATTTCAGTATTGTATTTTTGTGACTTAGTTAACTATTATATTATTTTGGAATATTATTTTATTACTTTTTAAAAACACAAAACACTTTTTAAATTCTTTATCTTTATATAGTAAAGTTTCGCCGCCGTAAGTATGTACGTGTGTGTGGAAATGTTTTGGAAGTAAAAATTAATACACTTTCCGTCATCCAATCGAACTGAAATTTTGCACATCGACTTGAAATCGATGACAACGCACGATGACAAGATTTGCACGATTTGTTGGTATGCACGGTTATTGTGGTTGTTTTCGTTTTTCGCGAGAAAAATTCATCGACCGAGACCTCGATTCCAAAATTTATGGGAAATACATTCGTCGCGCGACGTCTCTCCTCTTCAGATTTTCCCGAGACTCTCTTTGGGACCTGATTTTTATTTTATTTTTCGGGACCTTAGCTCCAGTCAGAAAGAGAACAAGAAATGAACATAACTATACACAAAACGTCAGAAAGTTTCAGAGAAATAGCGGCAAAGAGTACACTACAAAAACTTCCAAAATCGTTAATGCCAAGTATAATTAAAAAATTTTTTTTTTTTTTAATTTAATTTTATTTTAAAAATAAGAATTGCTTATGCTCATAAAAATGTTTGGGTTTCTTTGAATGTGAAGAAAGAAAATCAAATTTTGAACAATTTTGGGAATAAAAATTTTTTCAAAGTAATTTTTTTTTAAAATGTACAGTCCTTAAATAAATGATAAAACAAAGACGTCCCAGAACAGGTGAAAAACTGGTAAGATAAGCGAGTTTTGAATATTTTTTAAACACTGTACATTCAAAAGATGCTGTTTGTAACAATTTTTTAGATACTTTCAAAATTTCTGCTGGACGGTTATCTCGGGCTCTGAATACCGAAACAGGCAAAATAGATGCACGCGGGAAAATGCCTGGATCATCTCGGAAAACCAGTGAGAGTAAAATATAAAATAACACGTTTCAAGTTTCCCAGTCAATGAAGAGAAATGTAGGGAAAATAATGAATGGTGCGTCAATGAGTGGATTTACAGAAAAGTATTTAATACTGAGTTCAACTTACGCTTTCATTCTCCTCGTAAAGATATGTGCCATTTTTAATTTCAGTAAACGTGATTTACTAAAATTAAAAATGGGTGCATCCAGCAATGAAGAAGAAAATTTTTATATTAAACGAAAACATAATTTACATTTAAAAAAATACCGAACAAGCAAGTTAATGTCTAATAGATGATCAGCAAAAAACTAGAGAAAATCCTGAAAAATATTTTGGATTTTCATTTGATTTTGATGATTAAATTCATTTTTTGATAGAACTTTACACCAAGCATGATATCTATGCAAATCACTAGATAAATATCATATGATAAGCAATAGCTCATATTTATCATGTGTGGGGTCAATGCCCCGATTGAATAACGAGCCCACTATCCAGCTGTCAGCGCAGCATCAGCACTTCGGGAATGTTACCCAGGTCCATAGCAAAACAGAAAATATTTTTTCTTGTTACATTAGAAAATGTTGTTCTAATTTTGGATGCGAAAGATACATAAAATCTAAAATTCTGTACATTCTAAATTATTAATACTCGGCGACTGCATTCAAAACATTTTTTTGTGATTTTTGCATATGCCTTTGTTTTTATACCCCACATATATTGATGGCCCAGATGCACGTTTATCAGTAGGTACTATAAGAAAATAATTTAAAATTGTATATTTTTATTTATTCAGGAATAAGCCTGTAAAGTATTGTAGATAGTGTACCCAGATTTAGAACATTACATGGCAATGATGGGAATTCGTAAAATTTTGAATAAATTTATTTTCACTGGGAATGTTGACAAATTCAGCAAACTTTTCAAGTAAGAAGTAAACGTATTTTATTTATTAAGCAATTAAGACCCACACTAGACCCAGAATTTAACAACAAGACCCACAAAATATATTGCAAGAACAAAGTTCTGTGAATTTTTTTTTTAAATCAAATTAATTAATCAATTAGAAAGATATACAGAAAAATCTTATTCACGAAAAATTAGTGGTCAGAGCACCGGCCCCGGAAAGGAGGTGACCTGGGTTCGAATCCTAATATTTTTTCGTGAATTAGATTTATCTGTATATCTTTCTAATTGATTAATTAATTTGATCCATAAATTCTAACATAATTTATCATATATTAACATCATTTATTAACTCCAATAACATCAACTATTTTAAATACTTAAGAACAGTAACAGAACATATATTGCATGAGCATAGATTGTTTTAAATTCCAATATATAGAATCAACCTGCCATGGTTATGCCTATTGGAGGAGCTACTACTATGCTGATCAATATCACAGGACATTGATCTGTTCCATGTCTCTGAGAGGGTTATCCGAAGCAAGATTTTCCTACATCTTTGATATGAATAATTTTTTATATGTTTGAAAATGAAAAATGAATGAAATTTTTTCTGAAACAGCTTTTTTGTAAAATCAGAAAAGTAAATGTTCAAAATTAGGGAGTTTCTGTCTAAATTGAACCGCTAAAATTGACAATTTCTGAATTTTAAGAATACACTTTATAAATAAACATCTAAAAAATAATTATTTAATACAGGTATGCTCCTACAACGAAAAATGTCTACGAATTTCGAGTATTTGTTTCCAAAGCGATGCATGCGTGTTAATAGTGAATTGAATGCATATCTATTCCTGTGGGTCCGTACAATGAACACTTCGTCATGTCTCGTTTGTCTTGGTATATTATACGAGACCATTTGAATAATTTCAGGGCTGTCCAACATACTTTTAATAGTTTAAAATAAGAACACTATGTCGCTCGCATCTGTTCTGTATAATAATTTCTTCAAATGAAGTATATACATTCATTTAATTATCATAATTTATGCTTTCTTTTGGAATACACCTTTTAAAATTTATAAGTCTCAAGAATTTGTGTTGTGTGAGACCATAAAGTTTTATTCCAACGTACTTCTTACAATAGATGTGTACAGTATAGTAAGAGAGTAGAGTGAATTGAAGTTTTTTGCTGTTCTTAACACTTTCACATCCTAAGAATTTGATTGCTTTGTTACAAATTTCGTTATAATGTTGAATAAAGGACAGTTTTTCATCAAAAAGCACACCCAAATCCCGAATAACTGACACTTTACATAGATCTAGATTGGTAATGCAGTATTGATATAATATGGTTTTATTTTACTTCTATTAATACTTTTTTCAACATTAAGATATAGTTTATTATTCCAGCACCACGTACTCGTATAAAGCAGATTTAGGTTATTATGCAACAATTGTGGAATCGCGGGCTGTATGCATATAGGTTTGTAATTAGTTGTATCATTTTTATCTCCATTTTTGAAATTGGAGACATAATTATAACTTATTTTTCATTTATCAGGAAATACTCCAGACTGCAAAGAAAAGATAAATGTTTTTGTTAATGCATTCCTAAGATGTTTCCTACATTTAATTAATAGTCGTGGAGGAACATTGTCTGGGCTTGCTGATTTTTGTTGGTCTAGTTGCTTTATCATACAATGTAAATCTTGTTCGTCGAAGTTGTATTCATTGAAAATTCGGCGAATAAATCAACCAAACTTTGAAGATTGTAAGCCGTTTTATCATTATCCTGCATTGTGGTAGGAATACCTGATTCTTTCTTATTCAAAAATTTTAAGAACTTAAAGTTTGTTTGTGGCTTTATTATTAAAGCTTAAATTATTTACATTACGAGTTATTTTATACTTATATTTATGGGAAAGTTTTTATCGTATCATTTAAATTGATTCTTTTGTAGACCATTAAGGGTACAATGCAATATAAATTATAGTGTCCGTTATGAATAATCGTAGCATCAGAATTTTCTTATACCTTCCACGTCTTGAATGTCTTATATTTGTAAAGTAAATATTTATATTAGGTCCTTTCATATGAAATTGGCGTTTAGTATGGGAGGAACATAAAGCCGATTTTTTTTTATTATAATATATTTATTTAATCAAAGTATGTACCATTGCTATCTATGCACTTTTGCCATCTCATAGGTAGTTCATCGATCCCTTTACTAAAAAAACCACTCGGACGGGAATCAATAAAATCTTTGAAGGCGGTTTGGACTGCCCCATCGGAGTTGAATTTTTTCCTTTGCAAGAAGTTATCCAAATTTCTAAAAAAATGGTAATCTGTTGGGGCAAGGTCCGGAGAGTACGGTGGATGTCTTAGACATTCCAATTGAAGCTCCTCTAATTTGGTAGCCGTCTGTTGTGCAGTGTGTGGTCTAGCGTTATCATGAAGCAGCAGTGGCCTAGAGCGATTAACCAGCCTCGGTTGTTTAGCAGCTAGCTTTTCCATCATGGTTTGCAGTTGCTGACAATAGACATCTGCCGTAATCGTCTGGCCAGATTTAAGAAAGCTGTAGTGAACGACACCAGCACTAGTCCACCAAACGCTCACAAGTAACTTTTTTGGAGTCAATTTTCGCTTGGGGCATGGTTTGGCTGGTTCGGCAGGGTTCAGCCATTGCGATGAGCGCTTCCGATTATCGTACAGGATCCACTTTTCATCACAGGTAATGATTCGATTTAAAATCCCTTCATTATTGTGCCGGTTGAGTAATGCAACGCAGCAGTCAACGCGCGTTTGTTGATTTGCTTCACTCAATTCGTGAGGTACCCACCTTTCAAGCTTTTTCACCTTACCAATTTGCTTCAAGTGGATTAAAACAGTTTTATCACTAACACCGCAGCCTGCAGCTAACTCGGATGTGGTTTGCGATGGATCCGCTTCCACAATAGCCTTCAATTCTTCATTATCAACTTTGGTCTCCGGCCGTCCACGGGGCTTGTTCTGCAGGTCGAAATTTCCAGAACGAAAACGTTGGAACCAAAAACGCACTGTGTTTTCTTTTGCGGCACCGTCGCCATACACATCATTAATCCTTCGAGCCGTTTCTGCAGCACTGGTGCCACGGTGGAACTCGTACTCGTAAATAACGCGATAATTCAAGTTTTTCATTTTGTAAACTGAGTGACGCAAAGAAAAAAACAATTGAGGAAAAAACAAATGAATTATAATTTTCAAAACACAAATACATGAGTAAATAGCTGTATAAATTTGGATTTGGAATTCCTAACCAAAAAGAAGACATTTGAGATCAAATTTGCCAGTACGGTAAAACGCCAATTTCATATGTAAGGACCTAATAAAAAATAAATATATTAGAATTGAAAAAAATTTGGATAAAGAATATGCGATGAAATAACTGTAAGCCTTTTGGTTACCAAGTCAAAACAATTTATCCCAGATTATGAAAGTGATACATTATTAAGCACAAAACACTTTTTTATAACCTTCTCCATATTGGAAGTGAGCGAACAATAATACTATTTCGTATGGAACAAGGTTATTTATTTTTCATCTTGGGAACAACATATTCCATATTAATATGTCATCGGGCCATATTTATTGGAGATTGAAAGCATTTTTAAACCAAAATAAGTTATAACTCTTGTCTTTCTTCCGTGTGAAACTATTTTTCGAAGAAGTAGGTGTTACGGAAAAGTAAAAGATTTTTCAATTCTATTCGAACGCTTGCTGATCTATATTTTTTTTAACTGGAAAGTTTGAAAATTTTGGATTTAATTTATGTTTGAATTACAGGAGTGACCTCATGGTCGGAAACCATACAACAGTAAAGAATTGACCAAAAAAACATATATTATTCGTAATACAGGCTTTGGAATTAACTAAAAATTTATCTGAAACCTACCTAATAATCGCATAAGATTATCACAAAGCTTACTTACTCAAACTTGCAAGTTCCATTTAAAATATTCATAAATAAACAATTAAAACTGCGACCTAACAAATTAATTGACAATATCTCATAATATTATAGTATATACAATCAATAATATCGATTGCATACACAATAATATTGTATTCAATAAAGTATTTATTTATAAGGTGAAACGTGTACCTACATATATTTTTAGACATAAACTCCAATAAAATAAATATGCCAGATTTTATCCATTTTACGACATGACTGATTGAAATTCGGGCCGTAAGAGATAAAACATAGTTAGGGAAATGTTGCAAGTATTTTGCCAGAGCAGGAGATAAGGTTCCAGACGTTCGTGTCATGCTCACGGGTACTCGGCGGAAAATTTACATGCCACGTGAAAATTCAAAACAAAGTCGAGCCTTATCTGAATATTTCCTCCGCGTGATATGTGCAGCCACAGTGACTGAAATACTTTTCATGAATAAATTGCATTAAATTCTAATACGGCGGGGGGCCGCGTAATGTCTTACTAGCGTGTCGCGAAAAGGAAAGTTATTGAAATGTAAACACACTGTTTTATGTGATCAATACACGATATTTTTATTTCGGTACTGTTTTGTACAGTAACATGTTGTATTTTGGCGTAAATACTTCTTTAAAATCGTGCGAGTTGTGATGTGCATGTTTGAAAATTTGGCCTATGAAAACCCTTGTATCTCAGAAAGCATGCTTGAAAATTAATAATGGCAATGGTTGAAGAGAGTTGTTAAAAGTATTAAGAAAGTATTGGGGTTAACACGAGTTTTACATAAGTGGCACGAATTGGCACGTCACATCAGTCAACTTCCGTTTGCCGTGGCTTAAGAAACGGCAAGTCCGAGAAGAACGCTTGCTAAGCCTTCTTCTGCCAAGCCGAGCTTGTATCTTGTATAGATTCGTTTATGTGCGACATGGCCACCCGGTTTTCTTCTTATTAACCGTTATGTTACTACCCGGAATTTCTTACACTACTTGCTCCGGTAACCGGTACCCGGGTACCAAACCTGGGTGGACGTTCTTGCATACATTATTTTTGTGGTAAAATTATGTAGCTTTTTAGAATGTCACTACGTATAGCAATATCCGTCTTACTTTTATTTCCCTTCATTTCAAATAATTTAAATAACGGAGATTCAAACGGATGATGGCGTTTATGAGTAAAATTATTTTAACTTGAAATCGAAAAGGAGTACCCAGGTGCCCGGGTAGTAACCTAAGGTTAAGCGTTCTTGGTCTTGGAGACTCTTGGTCTCCTCGAACTTTATTCACGATTTAATTAAATTAACACTTGGAATCACATAAGTAAATCACGCTGTGTAATCGATAGTGGGTGCGAATCAGTAACCGAATATCATTATCGTTTGTTTTTGTAAAACTATTTTACGTGGAGTGGGCGTTGAATCCGTTGCCGAGTTTCTGGTAAATTGAGAACCAAATAGCTAACGATAGGGAGCTTATCTTGGAACCCGCACACTCCACATTGTTTTTTGTTGATTCTATTTTTTATTTTGGTTATGGCAGATGTATGAATCTCTTTTAAGCGTATTTGTAAACACAATCCGTTATACATAAATATATATATATAAAACACAAATATGCATTTAAAAATTCATTTCTATAACAATATATTGTACAAATTTGACCGTAGATTACTAATTTATATCAATAAAAAGAAAACGCTTTGTTAGTGTTTGTTGTATCCCAATGAAAACACAATTAGTCCCGAAACATGTTCAATTAATAGTGATTTTATATATTATATATTTTCATTTTATTACCACAAGTTATTTTGCTATTTTTGAAGAAATAGATTATTAAAGACTATTTTTATAATGCATGACAATATATAAATGTGTGGGTGTAAAAGATAGCCAGAATTTACCACCATCCCTTCCATTTAAAAATGACAGTTTCGTCTATGAAGTTATATTTCCCCTTCGTTTTCGCGAAATTACACAATGGTACGAAATTATTTTCGCATTTTTGGAAGACTATTATAAATTATTTATATGTCTCGACTCAAATAGGTACCTCTTTCTTATTTGGCGGGGTTCAAATTTATCGTCCAAAATACTAATTAAAATATTATTTATGAGAGAATTTGCTGTAAGACTAGGGTTAATCATTGCTTGCTTCATTAAATATCATAACTTTGAAGAAACTTAGTAAAGAATCTTAGTAAAAAGGAAAATTTGTTTTCTGCCTAACATTAATTTTATTGCACTCGGAAAACATAACAAAACAAAACATGTTATTTTTATTTTTGAAGCAAAAACCGGTCATGAGGCCCAACAACTGTAGTGAAATGCCTCACAAAAGTGGCCATGCTTAAGAAAATTACAAGCATATATTGTGACCTCGTCAAGATCATCCCAAAAACCGTCTGAATGAGGAGCTGGTGTCTTGTCAACAAGGGCCACTTTTCATTATTTAAATGTGATAATTTTGTTGTCTATCTGCCTCATAACTTCCTGAAATCCACGGCGAAAAGAACGAAACGACATGTAAGAGCAGGCTTAGCCTAGACACGAACCATTAATTTATGGCTCGTGTGTTTGATATTTGACATGCATAAATAAATAATACAGAATATTTTGGGTTTGTTCAAATCTTTCAGAACAGTGCTGGATTTATGTCACGGAGACATTATTAATCAATTAATGTATATTATAGAAATCTCACAGAGACGAATGACAAGACTTATGACCTATCTTATGGTTGGCTTAAGTGATCACTTAAGCCAACCATAAGATAGGTCATAAGTCCTATGTACACCCAAATGACTTCTATACCTACTTTCCCATAAGAAATACAGTTTCGTCTCTGTGAGATTTCTATAATATACATTAATTAAATAAATAATACTTATGCTCCGTGTTCTTTCTGATACATACTGATACCAAGTTAAATGACAATACAAATAAAACTAAAAAATTAAATAGATTGAATCAATATTTTAGCTAGATTATAGTGGACTAGCGATACAGTGAAAAAATTCTCTAAATCTACCACTAACAATTATAGTAATCAAATAAGGTGTAAGAGAATACAAATTATGAGTTGGAAAAAAAAGTTATTTGAAAAAACATACATACAGGCCACCTTCTTACAGTAATATCCATGACATTTTTAAATCTTGTCTTGGCACTTACAACCAAAATCTACTTACACTAGAATCTGCACCATCATATAATAAAAAATCATATAAATTGTAGCGAGACTGTGTCCTACTAAATTATGATAACAACTTCTTTTTTCTTTTTTTCCTTTTTTTCTTTTATATATTTTTTTAAATAAATAAATACTTATTCTTTAGGAACCGATATGTAAAAGTACGCCATTTTTAATTTTTGAGGGGTTACGTAAATAAATAAAAAATTGCTTGGTGAAAATTTAGCTACTACAATATTACAGTTACTTTCATTGTGCTATTACTGTCGTGCAATGTGATAACTTGGGGAATATACCCCTAAGTGATATAGCGATAAGTGATGATAGACTTATGAAAAATATGTTAAAATGATTAAATTAAAATGAAATTTTTGTATAAAAATGTTTATAAGGATATAAGAAGACTAAGCACAAAAGAATACTTGATACAACATTCTAAACGATTTAAACCCATTTTGTATGACGTTCTTCTTATATTTGTATTTTAATGTTCAGTAAAATAGTAGTGCAGCAAATAGAGAAGCAAAGTGTTTGCTATTCTTCAAAAAACCTGCCGGCTTACTTCATTACTTCGATAAAATAATGTGTTTTAAAATAACCCGCTCGCGAATATCATTATTTCTGTCAAATTTACAAATTTAATAAATATTTCGCAAATATATGTAAAGAAAAATATAATTTTCTTTAAGTTAAAACAATGCCGAGCTTCACTCGTCATTGTGGCTGTATGTATCGTAGACTGTCGACTTGATATTTTATAATCTATGAATAATAAAAACCATAGTTATAATAATCTATGAGTTATGATAGAGCAAATTGGTAAGATTAATTAATAATTAAAAGTAATTACTATCGTGATTGTGATTAAGGAATCGACATTACAATTAATAACATTAAATGTCGTTTCTTTCCTTACAGGTAATATTTTGATACTAGATACTTTTTTCATGTAAATCTTGTGAGATTAACAAAATAAATCTTTCCTTCCAGAGAAACAATTGTGTTTTTAAATGATTGTGTCGTTCAAATCACAAAGACAATATCATTATATGTATATAGAAAAAATAGAATTCTTCGTTAATCCATCATTTTCCCGAAAAATCAACCGAAATATCATAATAGGCGCTTTTATAAACAAAAAACAAAGTTTTCTCGAGGCTTTAATCATTTTCGTGCGGTATACGTATTTATTTTAATAAGTTTGTATTTACTTTTGAAACATCATAATAGGCGCTTTTATAAACAAAAAACACTAGTTTTTTTGACGTTTTAATCATTTCCGAGCGGTATATGTATTTATTTTAATAACTCTGTATTTACTTTTGGTAAATTACATAGGTGCTTTTCTTACATAGTCTAGGCTTCCTAATGTACCGTGATTTATAGTCTGCTCGTTATTTCGAGCAGTACTTAATTGATGTACGATAATTTATGATTATTCAAGTAAAACATCGTAATAGAATAGCTATTTTTTTAAATATCAGCTGATACATAAATAAAATTATTTTGATAAGAAACGTTGGCAGTTTAATTCAAAAACATACTACGGTCCAAAAAATATATGTAAAGTAGTTTTTAATGAATATTCAATGTAATTAATTATATGCAAGTCGTATAAAATGACAAATGAGTTTATTTATTTAATGAAATTTCTGATGATGTTTGCTAATTAAATAAAACAAATTGAATTATTTAAAAGTTTTTGATTGATCATCGGTTTTAATTGAAAGTTTTTCATTTCGAGATTATTGCATTTATGTCATTTTACATTCATTAAATATTTTTAATATTTATAAAATTTAATAAAAATTGTCACCTTGATGTCAATATAATATTACCGTACTAGCAATCTAAGACGCACCACGTTCAGTTTATAAAGAACTTTGATCGTCTACCGCTAGATGCTGCACCCATATTTATTTCACGTTAAACATTCAGTGTTGGAGAGCGCCGGAGTACTTTCGTTGTCTCTTTTCTTCATTCACAAAATCGCTCTAAACAGCCTTCGAAAGCTACAACGACTATTGCTGTCCTGTAAATCGTTTAGCATTTACATCAGTCAAATATTTTTTGATAATTTAATGCTTAATATGGCTGAAAAAATCTCTTAAAAGTATTCTAAATTAAATGTTCTGTTAAGTATTTATTATTGGGATGATTTTTTTTATCAGGCAGGTAAAGTGTGAAATGGTTTGTACGTTCAAATGGAAGGGTTGGGGGAGTCTATATCGCCTATAAGGCTGTAGTCCTGCCGTAAAACCGTGGAGAGGGTGTTCGGTCTGCTTCCGATAGGACGGGCTTGTTGGAGTCAGTTTTGAATCGCAGTTCCGACGCTTCGGACGAGAAGGCTTCTGCGGAGCTTTTGGCGTCTAGACGAAGCTCGTGGGTCGAGCGTGCGTCGTATAAACAACCGATGAAGTCAATAAATAACCATATGCCATCATGTTGATTCTGTCCATTTAGGCAAACTCGCGTATTCACAGCGATCATTCTGACAATCCAGAACAATTGAAAAAAACTCACACAAAACTTTGTATACAATCTTTTCGAAGTATTTTCTTCGACTCGAATGATTTATATGATTCATTAATTTAAGAAATCTTTATTCCATTGATATTCAAAAACATTTTCGTATATAATACAAAAGGAGTCCCTTAATAGAACTGTATGTTTTTACATTATCTAAAATTTATTTGAAAATACAGTTATTAAGTAAGATTAAGTAAATATTATACTATCTATCAGTAATCTCTACATTATCTAGAATATAAATAATCACCTACTTTGTAATCTGAGTAAAATAAGTATCATAATATGTGTTGTGTCGTGTTTGTGTTATCTGTTTGTGTTGTAAACAATAGAATGTAACATCGTATAAATAGTCTTCAATAAACATTTTCAATTAATATAAAATTTTGCCATTTTATCGACATCAAGAGGTAAGTTTTCTACAAACATTTATTTATTTAAAAATAGTATATTTTCTCAATATTTATTATTAGAAGTACAGATATAAATTAAATGTGAATATTAAAATATATAAATATGAAAGAAGGTATGCGAGATCAAACAGTTCATTTTTATTTTGATGGTTGCATCAAAATAATTGGAATAAAATATTAAGTAATATATGTGTAATGTTAATACACTAAACATATAGAAAAACTTCTTAATAGAATATCATTGTTTTTACTCGTAATATTGAAATGTTTTTGAAGGTTTTCTGTATAGTTTTGCTAAATAAATATTTAAAGGGGAGACGGGAGAATCTAAAACTAGAGTTACACGATTTATTTTCTAGGCTCTGGAAGGAAAATATGTTGCGTGAATTATTTATAAGAACGCGTTGGCTTGTTGAAGAAGTTTTCACATTTGAAGGTAGAGATTAGTCGAGAGCTCACGTTTTGATTAACTTTGAATTTTAGATCGCTGCGATCGACCTAATCAACCTAACTTGGAAATTATTGAGGGTATTTTTATTATTACTAACATTATTTTCTCATTTTGATTATTTCACACACGTGGTGGAATGTTTTATTCTAATTATTTATTTAGTGTCGCTAAAGAAGTTGAATATGAAAAAATCTCTCGAATTGTGTAAGTTCAGTGGCTAACTTACTAACAAATAATTAAACAAACAAAAAATTTAAGACATGTTTTTATACGCTTTCTTTGTGTACATTTGAGGGTGATTTATTAACTTCACCCATACCGTATCCAACTATTTAACAGGTTGTTTTAAAGTCTAAAATATATTTTCGGACCACGTGTTCTGTTTTTGCGGCTCTTGCTCGTGACTGACAAAAATACTATACGGTTCAATAATGTACAGTCATCCACTTCACGTAATTATTGTAAATGTCAGAGCTCTAGCTAGTCGGAAAGTTTGTGAAAAATCAATTACAAGATTCTTACACAACAAAAAAATAAACAAATAGAAAAAGGCAGCTAAATTAAAGCATGTAAAAATATTTTTAGTCAAATGAAGGGTTCAGAAATAACACTGACATTGTGCAATTGTCGAGAATAGAGGGTTACGCATTTGAAATTTAGTGCCTGGCATATTGTGGTAATTTTACAACTGATGACTATTCTTGAAAATATATTAATATTTTATCAAAAGCGTATAACTTTTTAAATCTCCGCTCTAGCCTTAAAATAAGTTACAAATATGTTCATCTCAATGTCATTGTGATAGTTTTGTTTCTACACCCCTGAAATATAAGAAATTATAAATTAAATATGGAGTTCTGCAGAACATGTACAATTATACCTAATGATATTGGAATTTATAATAATAATAATAATAATATTGATTCCAGCGAAACCAGGTTGTGGGTGCAAAACCTGGTCCAATATGTAAATTTTATGTTGGAATATTTCGGCTTGGGTCAAATTTTGTTGCAGCCAACGTTTCAGGCATCTTTTCAATGGTAATATCCTTTATGAAGATAACTACAGAAGAGCGGTTTAGAACTCAGGTAATGACTGAAACCGACCAAATATAATGAAATTATAGATTAAAAGGAGAAAAAATAAGATGAAATTCTATCTAATTATAATTCTGTCCGTGAGTGAATTTATGCATCAGCAAGTCGGGAACTCTTTTAAAAATATCGTATGTACGACGTCCATTTACATTGCGTTCATAATTTTTTCTTCTACAATTATATTGCGAAAAGCCTAAAATTTATTGGAAGTGAAAGCATCAAGAGTTGACCAGTTTCATTATTGAACTGGAAACTCCTTTAACAGTAAATCGTTTTAGATGTCATATTTTGGAAGAACGTTTGCTTTTTTAATTTACAGAGGTGTCGGTTCCTAAAGAAGAAATATTTATTTATTTATAGAAAAAATAATTTACATAAAATAAGTTACGGACGTTGCATGAAGTTAGTTCAGACAGGGAGCTAACGAAATTATTATTATTAGGATTATATGAATGTTAAATAAATGACAAGGTATTATGTGCATATCATTATAAATCTTATTTTTACATTAAAAAATATTGCAATCATGCTGCAAGGTTGCAAACATATTTACTGACCCGAAATAGTTCGCATAGTATTTAACACAATTTGAATTGCGCATTTAAAATAAGTTTATAAAGAGTCAGATAATAAGAATTAGATTTTTTTTAATGAAAACACATTTTATTAAGTTTTTTTAGAACACACGTAGTTTTACGAAATTTAAAACAAAGTATATAGATCCCGATAATAATAATCAAATATTTTTTTGAAAAATTGATTTTTCTGCTTACCTAGTTTTATCTGATTTATTTTAAATATCGTACAACTGTATTTCAAATTGCGACTTTAAAATAAAATGGGTTTTCATTCAAGATATATAATTTATATCGAAGGTATTCCACATTAAATTAAAAATGGATGGTTTAATTCTGGCATCTCCTAGCGTGTATAACTCAAAGGTTTTTAAATATTTTAAAATAGAATAATAGTTTCGCATTTATAAAATACATAAAAAAAATTCCTGAATCTTAAATGGTTACTATGAGGAAATAGATTCTGGGGCCCTACACCAGAGGTACCTTATCAAATATTTTTCGATTGTTAGAATTTTGAATAGGTATTTTATTTATTTTTTAATTCAATTATCTTTTTTGTTTTCATTAAAAATAACGATATTTAATATCTTCGCATAGATTTCCAGTGTGGAAAAATTTTTTCGATACATTTTTCTAATTAATTCAAATAATTTTTCAGATAATAAAATATTATTTGCGTTTACATTTATTTAATAAAAAATATTTATTTGTATCTCGTATTTGGTATTTGAATATAGTAAAATTATTTTATTCATTTACGATAATGGGTTCATTCAATTAAATAATTTCATTCAATGAAACCTTTTCTGCGGTGTAAGTAATATTGCAGACATCAAACAGGGTCTATTTTACTTATGCGGTAGAGTACACATACTAAATTAATAAATATTTCTATGAAGTAAAGCGATAAAAGCCAATATGCAAATTTCCGGGAACGAGAGGTAAAAAATAAGGCTAAAAAGGAAGTCTCCGTCGTTGGTAATTGAAGAGTGTTTAAAAAGTTTGCAGTTCCGTTGGATGGAGGTCGCTCTAGAAATGTAATTTGCATTTCTATTATGAAAAGGGAACCCTAGAACCTTTGGGAGTAGGCAAGGGCGGCTACTTGCCGCACGAACTCTTGCAGCTCCTTGCCTTGCCATTAATATTGACAAAACGTCGCAAACTACAATTGAATCAGTTCCAACATAGAGAATTCATTAAAAGACTATGTATGTCCATTTTTGTTTGTAATATGTACCTATCTATATACATTTTTAGCAATTTTCCCATACTGCATTTTTTGAGATTCAACATGATTATTTTAATTTTCACTAAACTAAATGTTGTATTTTACATACGTTGAGTAATTGCGTTACTACAAATAACTAATTTATTTATTATATTTGATGATACGAATGACTACTCCTCCGAAACTATGCTGGTAATAAAATAAATCAGTGCGTAGTTGGTGAAAAATAATATTATTATCAGGCACCACAAAGTTACTGCCATTTCAATTATTTTTTATTTTCATTCTTAATGATACTAACAGAATATTACCGATTATTAATTATCCAATCCTAACAACCTACCTAGGTAGAATATTAGGTAAAAAGTACTTACAATAATTAATAAAAAGTACATACAAAAGTATATACATTACTTATTTCAAATTCAACCAACTATCCCAATTTCAAGTACCTTACGGCCTGCTCCACCAACATTCATATATATTAAACATATAAATGTAATGCTATTATATAAGAAATAGGCAAATTACACGTACAGCGAACAAGTGTTTTACGAATGAGTAAAAAAAACTCACAATTCAATAATCAATAAACATCGCAAAAGGTGTTAATAATATATATGTATTTTTATCCGATCTTTCTATACGGATGAAACCTCATTTTTCATTGCAGTGCAAGAAAGCAGGTTACGTGAGTTCCAAAAATAAAATCTTTTGCAAGGTTTACTGCTCAATACGTGACAATCTTACCAGAAAATGATAAATTTAAACGGACTTAGAATTCAGAGGTCGGTGTGACATCCTAGATATCCTAAAGAAGATGAAAGTATGATAGGTGCAGTAGGTGGTATAGTGAGAATAGAAGAGTTTGCGCAAGGTTTTAGTTCACACATAAACTGGATTAAGACAAAAGGAAGATAAAAAATGGATGGCCAATAATGTCAGGGAAAACCTACAAGTAGTGAGTCAGTGCTCCGCAAACGATTGCGTATCATATAAAACCTATTTTACCCTCTTTGTTAGTCAGATCGCAATGTTGCAAATTACAGAACAATCAATTGTTGTTGTCATTATTAAAATTACCTACTAATTCAAATATACTCGCTGTAATCTTATTATGTATATGATCAAAATCAATTATTGCTTATGCAATAATTGATTTAGATTAAATGAAATTCTTTAGAAGCATGTGCATGATATACGCACCCTCCGCCCTTGTCCTCAATAGAATATATTTTCATCATCATCATGAACCCATTTCTATCCATTAGTATACACTACCACGTATTTCTCTCACAGTTTGATGATTTCTCAGTCCGGAAGGCTTTAGGGCGGTCTGTGATTCCTCTCGGCTACCGTTGGATGACTGCGTTTGTCCAATATTTGTACGTGCTTTTAGTTTTAATTTGAGAGCCGTTTTCTTAATTTTTTAAAATTAATTATGACAAAAGCATTTAAGTTACCACTATTCACGCAAAATTATGGTGTTAAAAAGCTCATCACAATATTTTTAAACAAAATATTTAAATAGTATTTTCAGGATTAACAAAATAATGAACACTCTTCGAATTTTTTTAAATAAATGCGTAATGATTCGAACTGTATATTTAGACAAAAATTAGTTCGATAAAATTTTTGTAGTAATTTTACGTTCCGAAGCCGTCTTTCTATCGGTCTTGATAAGGGCCTACACTTCTTCTACCAGGATATCCATTCAGGATATTTTTTCCCCTTAATCTTTTAGACAAATGCATCTAACTCATTGCCACTTGAGAGTGCAGATTTGGAGACAACGTATGATAACTTGATTCTTTGTCAAATTTGAACATTTGGTACAGAAGTTACAAAAGATAGAATAGCCTGAGAAAGAAGAAGAAAGAGAAGATCTAACCCTAATAGCCTACCTAGGCAATGAGTTGAGACAGTGCACGAAGAAAAAAGAAGAAAAGAAAGAAGGTACGGAAGTAAATCGTCGTTCTTTAAATAATGAGAGAAAGGTCAAAAAGGTAGTTTTGTTCATGAATTGCTTTGCTTGGAGTAAGCCTAAGAGATAGATTTAGAAACGACGAAATTAGGCGCAGAACTAGAGTAGTGGATATCATGGATCGTGTAGCGAAGCTAAAATGGCAAAGGGCAGGACACGTTGCAAGACAGGATACTACAAGATGGCCTCCCAGAGTTCTGAAATGGAGACCTTAGGAAAATAAAATAGGCATCGAAATACCTCAAAAGAGATGGGCCGATGATATTGTCGCTGTGGGGGGAAAGAAATGGCTAAAATTAGCCAACAACAGGAAATAATGGAAAAATAAGGAAGAGGCCTATATCCAGCAGTGGAAAGACGAAGGCTGTTGAAGAAGAATGCTGTCATGGGCTCATAGTACGTATTATTGAAATAAAGAAACGTTGATTATTGAAATAAATGAAGGTTACAAAAACCAATCATTTTTGATGGAACATTAACTTAAAAAGTCTACTTATTAGAATGGAAACGATTATCATAGGGTGGATGGAACCCAGAACCTAAGTTAATTAATAAAAAATATAATATTTTCTTATACTCGTATATTAAATTTAACTCAATTCAGACGAGCACTTACATGTTATTTGTGCACTAGATTATTAAGACATATTTAACTCTGTCCTCTTTATCGGATTTTATAATTAATAAACAGAAGGTCGCGGTTAATTAGCATTACCGATATAATCCTGTGCGTAATTTATTACCTTCACCTTTTAATCCTTCCCCGGGCCGCTCGCACACCTTATCTGCGGTAAGACAAATGGGTGGACACCGCGCACTGGTGTAGTCATTAATCTAATGTGTCGAAAAATAATTTGTTTAAATAGGGAACCTACCCCCAGTAAGGAGGGTGTGGATTAAGCACCAACCCCTGTGCTATTTCATTCTGGAAGATCTGGAACAAGCATCATATTAAAAAAGTAATTAAATTATTCAAGATCTCCAGGTAAAGTTATTGAAAAAATATTTAGCTGCCACTGGAAATCAATTTTCTCCAATCCGGAAAACAATGAGAAACCAATTTTACCATATTAACCATTTAAGATTAAGAATAATTTGAAACATGTATACTACCGATAAAAAAAACGATGCTTATACAATGCTGCATTGTATAATTGGATATGTGTGGAATTTTGGTTGATCCTTTAATATGAATGTTTAAGAATGGCGGCTGACGAAGGAACAGTGGATATTGGGATCTTCAAGCAGGCAAACATTAATAGCCATCCTGAAAACAAAATGATTGAGATAGTCAGCTGCAAAGTCTCCAAGGAAATCAGATAAATGGGATTTTCTGGGTGAAACTGGACGATACAAACCGAAACTTTCCAAAACATAGAACAACTTTGCTAGTAACTATTTTTATGACGAAAAATTTAGAACTTACTCACATAGTCTCTCGTAAAGGATATGTCAATTTTAAAATGACGATGTTGTGTCATAAAAATCCGAAAAATATTTGAGGAAAACGTATGAGGGTATCCATTTTTTATTGAATCTAGAATATGTTTCATTGATATTTATTTATTTATATTTATACAATGATTTTTATAATAAATTCAACCTATGTAATTACATTTTAATATCACATTATACTCCCCATAATATGAGCTAATAGTTCGATGGGAGCCAAATTAAAGAACAAGATTTTATTAAATAGAAAAATTTGGAGGTAATACTTTTTATAATACAGAAACTATTTAAGTAATGTGGAAAATGTTCAAATCAAGGATTTGAATTTTTTCTTAAACTGTTCGTATTGTCACGGGACGTGGATTTGGGAGGCAAATGAAAACACTGGAAATTATTTTAGTTTTACTTTACTAATTTAGTTTAATTGCCAAAGAAAGTAACTAAAGACGAGTTAAATTGTAATACCGTTCGTAATTTTGGTCTCTAAATGTCTTCCGAACACGAATTTCACACACTTATTAATGAACCATACATTAATTCGCACTAATTAACGCTGTCTCTATTGCTTAGATCACTTTTCGTAAATTCTGTTCGATGTTAGCTCGTAGAAACTACTTTATTTTTTATTCAGTTTATTCATTCCTTCACTTGCATTGGTTTCACTGGTAGTCACACTGTATTTGGGGTTACTAATATTGCGTATCACGAATCACTGATCACATTACGTGTGTCGCACTGTTGTCATCAACAGTTGGACTGAGCCCGCGTCACGTGTCTCTCGTTGTAGCTAAGTTCTTGAATTCCTCAGTCAGATTCATTCTAGAGGTAATGAGAAGCCTGTGGAACGATCTAGACGAATCTACGTGTCTTTGACTATGAGATGGAATGTTGTAGAACACAGTCACGGATGAGTGACCTTGGATTACCCGCGTAACAGTTTGCGGTTCCAGTTGACTGACCGCCGTTGCTTGATATCGTTGTTATAAGCATTTATTAGGTATGCAGTCTCGCTACAGTATTTTGAAATGTGTCTTTCTTGAAATTTATTTTGTGAAAACAATGTACTGTACCATTTAACTCTCAAGTGCTTAGATATACTAAAATATTATAATTTTAAAATGAAAATACATTATATTGTGGAGTGTCACATTTTAAACGAACTTATGTGATATTTAAAACAATAAAGTTAAGCCCCGGGTTCGTATATTGATGGTAACCAAATATTTTCAAAAGATAGAATTTTCCTGTATCTACTTGTTCAACCAAATTTGCTTAAAGGCTGGACATTCACTGCAAATGCAAAGATTAGTTTTTTCATAGAGTATACATTCTGATATACATGAATAATAAAAACCCATGTTTTCGTAAAAAATCGTCGAAATATGCATTTGCAGTGAATGTGCCGCCTTAAATATCATCAGAACTACATATATATATATATATATGTGTCTAAATTGTCAATTAATAATAAAATGTTTTTTATTTAAAATTAATTAATTAAATTCTCGTCCTCATCATCACCTAGTCACCCTCTCTATTCGTCATCCTTTCTACTCGTCCAACCTCTCCATTCCCTCGGGAGCAACCCTGCTGCCAAATTAACACAACACTGCAGCATTTGTTGGACAAGAAGCGTCTATTCAATTAAGATTTCTAATATTTTAACTTTCATTACCAAAGATAATAACATTGTCTAGCGATTTATTCAAATGAATTATGAACTTGCGTCAGGGGGATCCTGAATCCTATACTGGACGAAGTTTTGGTATATAAAGTTGACTCTACTGTGTTTCACTTTACGCCATTCTATCCCTATCCTATCCCATTAGAATTTATTTTGAGATAAAATCAATAGCCAAACGTTGAAAAGGTATCATGGATTCTTAATTTTTACAAAATTAAGACATTAAGCAGCGCTTTCCAAGAAATTGTAAGCTTTTGCGTCCAGTACAACATTTTTGTTACGTTGTACGTTTACGTACAAAGACCTTACGTATATTATTATTATTAGCCCTCAATATCCCTCTTCCTACACCGTAGAGGCAAATACAAAAAAGTGACTTCAGTAAACGCTTTTTGTCTTGTTATGGTTATGGATATTTTTTTCCAAATTATGTCTAGCTGACATAGCCACAATGTTTTCCACATTGACACTTCATTTTTCTCATTTTTTCGTTTCAGCATCGCAGTGACCATTATCAGTTATATAGGACGTGAGAAGAATAACATAAACATCTCCAAACTTTTTTTCCCGATTAGAGTCTACGATGCTCTTGAGTACTTTAAATTCAGCTAGACCATCTATTATACTACTACAAGTGCGTTGGCACTTGACACTTTAACACTTTCACTAACTACATTTTTGTAATGAACAAAATAATAATCGAAACACACACTACAACCTACACCCATGCCTTAGTGAATCACGTATAATAATTGTGACCTCGCCGGGAATCGAATCCGGGACCTTCGGTGTGAGAAGCCAGTGCATACACACTGGACTACTGGGTCCGCTTAAAAACATTCGTATGGTACAGACGCATTAGAAACTTTTTTAACTCACATAATAAACTTTTTGCAAATCTGTTTTTGGATTTCCAGGCGATGCTGTGTGCTAGTGTTCAACTTAGTCCAATGGATCGATCTTAACTGATTGCTTCTTTGATTGATTGAGAGCTATTGCCTGAGAAATTTATGATGAACTCTAAACCATGCCATGCGCTGATTCTTTAATATATTTCTTTTAGTCGGTAAGCTCATAACTAAGGATCCTGTGGTCCTTTAGTGTATTCCTTCTTCATTCTTTACAATCCTGTGTCTTGTTTAGAGCGAGTAGCTAGACTCCTGGACTGGAATCGGTGTGTTCGTCATGTATTATCACCACATTAAGACGTACACACTCTGCTTTCGACACGGTACTGCAGGTCAATACTAACTTATCTCCTAATCTAACACAAATTTGGACATACCCTGACTTTGGTACGGTATTGCAAGCCAATAGTTAACATATAACTCAACATATACTCATCACATCAGCCCTGATGATGGACCCAGCAATAGGATCCAGAAACGTCGGCCAGAGAGGACACATATACATGGAATAATATCCCAGAAAACTGCACACAGAAGAATCTGAACGGTCGTAAAAATCTGAGAACACTTTTATCAATCTCTCAACTTGTACACTTTTAGTAATTGCCATGCTCTCCAGGTTTTATCACTTCCTTCTAGCAACCCAAGCAAGCCAAAATAATGATTTGTTGTACATCATGGAATGTCTGTTTTTGTCGTTTACTGAGTTCCTGAAAAAAAAAAACATTTGTTCACCTCGCTGTCCATGGAATTTGAACGTCTTTTAAACACTTTCTATCCTTCCAAAGTCTTACAGGGAACATTAAGCAAACTAATTTTATGTTCATTCTGATGCAGCGGTTCTTCCAAATTTTAGTCAGCTTCGACAAAGCGGAATTGGGCATATCAATTCTGCTTTGGACCTCGCCTATGCACCCTACATTTCTTGAATTCTAAGAAAAAGAGATTCCAGGTAGATAAAATCACTAGTATCTACATAATACTCTCTAATTTTAGAAATTAAAGCAGATCTGTGCCGGTGCAAATATAAATGTGAAAATATTTTGAAATTTTTTTTCAACTCAATGAAATCAAATTTTCTATCTCGGCACAAAATTACTCTGGCTGTGGTCAGTGGGAAGGCATTCTGTTACTATTTTTGACAATATTTCCTTTGCTGGACCCTCAGTGCGGGTGATGTGGTATCAAAACGCGCCGCAATTTAATTTTCCTAGCTTTGTGCCCTCAATTTTATAATGACTCCAATTCGCTTCCCACAATATGATTTTTAATATAATGAAAGCAACTTCTTAGTGCTTTGTTTAGTTACAACTTATCTTTATTTAATTTCAAAATACACAAATTTAAAAAAAAAACGTACAAAAATTAAACAAATTATTTTTAGTACAAACAATGAAATTTATAGCTCAGAGTATTCTGCAATTATTTTGTATCTCTTTTCGTTTAGTTTTCAAATGTACGTATATTTATGTTTGCGTTATACGCTTATAGTTGCACCAAAAATTGTTAACTTTTGATTTTGTAATTTTGGCAGAGTTATGGTAGATGGTAATGGTCTCCAAAGTGTGATGAGGAAGTCCGAGTCCACCATGGAATCAGTTGGTATTCAATGTGTGTATCGCGATGTATGTGAGTGTGGTGAAAAGTGTAGCAAAGTGTAGCAAGCAAGTAAGAAAAGCGACAGATATGCAAGAACACATACTAATTGTTGTATTCTGG
This sequence comes from Agrypnia vestita, assembly GCA_016648135.1. Taxonomy (NCBI): domain Eukaryota; kingdom Metazoa; phylum Arthropoda; class Insecta; order Trichoptera; family Phryganeidae; genus Agrypnia; species Agrypnia vestita. Next base: position 53,278 of record JADDOH010000964.1, on the reverse strand, counting down.
TATATTTCTGATGATTAGAGATTTCTATGGTGCGATTTTAATATGGAAGTAACAAGGTGGTTACGGTACCAAAACGAAATGCGTCAGGCTGGACCACGGTCAAAAAAGTAGTGGCGAAGGAAGCGGTGAAAGGCTCGAAACGGCGCCGCGTTCGTGACCTCTAATTGGTTGATTCGTTTTAGGCACATTCACCCCAAATATCATATAGTCATTAATATTATCACATCGTTATTATCACGCAATAAGGCATGATTTAAAGGAGAGAAAAAACACGGTAGGTAATGAGGAGGACCGATATGAGTGCGTTTGCTCATAAAACGGTCCTGAATCGCCCTTTACTGGTAGACGTGTGTTCTGAGGTGTGTGGTGTTTTCTTGTTAAAAAACCGTACGAACAGCAATAAAATATGAATTCGGCATCACTTTCGTGCAGTTTTCTCGAACCCGAGTCCACCCCTGGTTTCCAGCGCCTCGCCTTCCCACTATCACTTTTCATCAGGGGTTATTAAATTCCCGCGCGGGCCGCGGCCATAAAAGCGCCAATCCAATTGCTTACAGGCTGAATAATATTCGCGGCTCAGAGGAAACGCTCCGTCGAGAGTTGCGGTTGGCCAGAAAAGGAAATGCGAGAAATGTTAATGCATTTATTAACATTTAATTCGGTACGTTTCTTTAATTAAAGCGGAACTACACTTGCAAATATTTTTATTATTTCCACAATAATTTTTTCAGGTTTACGTTATACAAATCTTTCGGGTAAAGAAATAAATAATCTCAATATATATGTATGTTATGAGAACACAACTACAGCATTTTGTCCACAGAGGGATAGTTATTAATTAAGATAAATTATAGAAGTCTCACAGAAACGAAGCTATTTATATGGGAAAAGTAAAAAAAAATAATTTCTTTAAAAACTTCCTTAGACGTTTTCCATATAAATAGCTTCATCTCTGTGAGACTTTTATCGTTAATCTTAATTAATAATTATCCATCTGTGTGCGAAATCTAGTAATTGTGTTCTCAGAACATAAATATAATAATATTGTCAAAAATATATGGGTACATAAAAATATAGGTCTGTAAAAGGAAATAATAAATTGAAAATAATAATTTTTAGGCGTATTCTAGTGTAAATATGAAATAATTCGGATGAATATCATATTATATAAACATTAATAAGAGTATAGCTTAATATTCTACTTTACACACATTAAGGTATAATTAACAGCTGCTAAATCTGTGTATACTATAGCACGGGAAGGATTCTAGATGTCTCTAGCGTAGTTCATTTGAATATATGAAAGAAACTGATATGGACCATACATGTGTAATGTGTATTTACAGCTTTCAAAAATTTAATAATGTGTGGATGTTTTTATGGTGGAATGGATGAACATACTTTGTTGTAAAGTAATTACTTAAGCCAGCCCATTTGGGTCATAAGCTCTGAGACAACCTTTAAAGATATCTATATACGTTTTTCATGTAAATAGTTTCATCTTTATATTTATTTTTTAATTATCTGGAACTGTGTCACTTAACCGGATACTAAAAAAAGAATTATTTACATACATGTTCCATTTTCTAATATGCTAATCATATTAGGGCGATTCCGCTAGAGACGATTCTCGACATCAATTTTTAAATCACAGTATTAGCTACGTTTTTTGATGCTTATACAAAGATAAACATGTAAATTTAATAAAAAAACGTTTTTTTTGTACCTAAGTTTATATTCAAATTTTTGACACGCTTAGAAACATTCACATTCGAAGTTTGATGTAATCTGAAAATCGGTGCCTGGCAACACTAGCGCAAAACAGCTGTTACTGTCGGTTTTAGGTTTTATTTTACCAATTTATTTTGTAGTGATAATATTCCTATACTTGTTTCTGCAAAAACATATAAGCAATTGTTAGTAGTTTTTTAACATTATTGTTTATAAGAAGCTATTTTAACCCTGTTGCACCCGCGATATAAAAGATATAAAAGTTTGGTTTTCTCACAGCAATAAAATGCGCACCTTTTGAAACTTTGTAAAAGTGAGAAGAAATCAAAATTAAACATAGATCAATCGTAATTAAGATTATGTTGTAAGTTGAATTGAAATAAACGTTAACTCAAATTGGTTGCACCCGCGATCGTGATATTTGAATCGCGTGTGCAACATGTTTGACTCCTAACATTATGGTATCCTTTACCATATTTTATTTATTAATTAAGCCTTGGATGGTAATATATGCTGTGTGTAATTAGTTTATTATATTAAATAGGTGTTTTTGTCACTATTTCGCTCTACTTTATAGAAAGATCGGCTAAAATGAGAAAACAACATCAGAAAAAGGCTGTTTCACGGAAATAGGATAAAATTAAAAGAAAATGCCGAACTTTATGTAAACCATATCCATCGAGAATGGGCTTGTAATTCGAAACGAAGAGAAATAATCAAAAGAAAAATGGAGGTAGATGAAGATTTGAAAATACTGGCCAGAGTCAGATCAAAAGAAAGAATGCGGGTGACTAGAAAGCGTCATAATGAAGAACAAATTCAAATAACAAGCGCTAGATACAGAAATCCTCGCATGTTGGGAAAAGGAATGGCAAAAGGCAAAGAAGATAATAGGGGCATAGAAGAACAAAAATGTTAAATACCCTAAATTAAGAAACAGTAAATCAAAGAACAAAAATGTATTGGTGCAAATATTTAAAGTTAAACATAGATTATTACCCAAATACTTTGATAATAGAAAGAATTTTAAGAAGGATTTTTATTCATACAATACAAAAGGAGGCGATAGCATAATCTTCGATAGCCTGTCAAAAGCAATTCAAAACACAGTCAATATAAAAATGTTTAAATACGAGGGCAAAAATTTTATTAAAAAAACTTTTATGAAAAACTTAAATGACTAGATTGTGGAAGGCAATATGTTTAAATGAAATCATGTATCATGTAACCCACACAACATCATGTATGGAATAAAATAAATAAAATGAAGCGCAATATGCCTGCTAGTCCCATCAAAGCAGTGGAAGTTGTACAAAGAACAGCTACTAAATTTCAAGTTGCTGTGTCTGACAAAAATAACTCCGCTATAGTAATGCCTCAGAAACGAACGAATGAAGACAAAAAATAGATTTGCGATTTCTATGATAGGGATGATGTTAGCAGACGAATGCCTGGGATGAAAGATAGATGTTAGAGTACAATTTATGAAGACAATTGACGGTAAACGCTTTCTTGAAATTGTGAATAACATAGCAGACGTTCAATTCGAAGACAATATTGCAATATTGGAAGTGCCAAAGAAGAAAATTGATGGCAATAATATATTAATAAAATTTTCGGCGAATATTGCCATATTTGAAAAGAAATAATTAACATAAGTAACAAAAAAGGCAACTAACTATTAATTTACATTATTTTGATATTTTAATTAATTCATTTATGTACTTATTATGACGTTTATACTCACCGAAGTTAGACGCGTTACACCCGCGGTAATTTGGCGTTGCACCCGCGATTGCTTTAAAAGTGAATAATTCATTGTATATTTTTGTTTTCTATAACTTTTTTTAATTACATAGGTTACTTGATTTATCTTTTTTCAAAATATGAAGAAATATTATAATAAATGTTTCACAATTAACAGACTTTTGTGTTTCTGTATTGTAATCTGGAAAGGTAGGGCCGATTTTGTTGCACCCGCGATAGCACTTTAAATCTCCCTCATGACTACATATATATTTTATTTTAATTCTGATAAACAAATTAAGACAGAACAGGTTAAAATGTAGCCCTTCAAAGAATAATTTCATGAAAAATGTTTTGTATTTTATTAGTAACAAGCTTTAAATGCGTCTAAATGTTGCACCCGCGATAATGGAATCGCCCATATACTGCATTTCCTATACTATTTCAATGTACTATTTCGTATACAATCAAGTACACTATTTCGCATGGTGAGGAAGCATGAATCGTGAAGGACATACGTCATTGCCGGAATGGTACATTACTTATACTCATTAATAAATTACAATGACAGTACAAGATGCAATCACACTACAAGTGATCATCTTCTCACCAGTATCGAGAGCAACAATTATATTTTTAACGCTTTTATATTTTCACAGCATTGAAACTACACGATGCAGTTGACATAAAATTTTGAATATGAACCGAATATTCCGATTATCTATTTTTATTTTATGTACGATGCAAATGGGAAGAAATGACTCGAAAATAACGCTGTCTAATATTACTAGTTCAATTAAATACAAAAACTAAAATAAGAGTAATAAAATTATAAATATGCAACACATTCGTAATATACTGTAGAGAGTTTTTTTCATTAGAGCTATAGAACTTTAAATTGCAATAAAACACATACTTATCATAGTAATGAGCAAGGTATTGGCTTTGTTGGAAACATAATTAAATACCAATTAAAAATATTTATGTTTAATGTATTTAAAAGGTATGTAATTATCTTTTCAACAGTGTACAGTGATTAAGTATAATTATGATACCACGATAAAGTAATAATGTTGCATTAGTTGCAAGCGTTACTCTGGCGCAAGTCTATTCATGGTGAAATGCATATTAAACTGGGCATAAATCAGCTCTCAGCTATCAAATTGGCCGTTGCTGGAAAAATATTGCCAATTCGAAAAACAGCACCCTTTATTTAAATACTAATGGCAATAAGAAACATGTGTTTCATAATTATAAAGTCAATACTATGAAAATGGCCAAATTTACCTAGACAAACATCTATCAAAATAGAAACAAAGCTCAATAAGTAACAAAGGTGACACCTATTGCATTTGTCGCGAAAAAAATATTAATTAACTGTTATCTCATGTTTAATCGATATTATTTGAATAAAGTATTGCTATGATTATTTAACTCACATGTAAAATATTGTTATAATTTGTCAATAAACAGAAATAATGTAGATTAAAATATTAACATAAAATATTAATTAAAATATTTTTTAGTACATCTGATTATGTAATGGGCTTGCGATAGTTGAAAAAATTAAGTTATAATTGGCAGATCGCTTTTTAATAATAATTTATATTTACAAAACTGAAAAATAAATTTTACGCCTACCGTAGCTGCTTAATAATCATTGACCGCGAAGCAACCACTCTAGCCACTCACGGGGCAAAAAGCGAGTTTCTTGTATTTTAATTTCTCGTTTTTTTTGTACCGCATATTTTTAACGACACGAGTAAAATGCAGTTATTATGGGATTTGACAAAAAATTGGTTAAGTAGAATAAATATTTTAATTGCGCTGACTCCAATTCTTGGGATAATTTTTTTAACAAATCTGAAAAATCTTTGATAATACTAACACGAGCATGTAAGTCATTTAGCGTGCATTACTCAAAGTTTGTTTGTGGATTGATTGCAATTTAAAGTTGATAGCTATTTCAAAATGAATTATAAGCGAGCAATTAAAAAATGAATATCGTAAAGAGAGAAATATAATAAAATTTTAAGCAAAGGTAATAACAGTGTACAGTGTATAAATAAAATTAAATTTCAAACTATCTATTATTAAAGAAATATTCTAAAGAATTATAAAATAACATATGCTCCAATAACGATATGTATATAAATACCGGAATATATTTTTTATTAAAGCTAGAATATCTCTACATATGTACCTACAATCAATATGTTTATGTATTTCGTTCAGCACGTATTATTAAATGGTTTTTAAAATGGTGATTACAAGGACAGTGTTAATCAAATATATTTTATATAGTTAAATTTTCTCTGTATACTCAATAATTCTAAATAATATACCCATCTTATTTTTAATATCCTAGAACTATGTGTTAAAATCATAATAAAAATGTGTAGGTATTTATTAAAAAAAAACTTAATTTAATATTTTGTCGTAATATTGCTCGCGTGGTAAGTAATAGCGTGCTCGCCCGAGTACTTATCTAGCAATTTAAAAAAATCGTAAAATTTGTATACGATAGTTGGGATGTGAGCCGCTAACACTATATTACAAATTTCTCACCACAGCGAGCTTCTGCGCCAAGGCTCCGGCCGAGAGCTTCCTGCTGGCGGGGCGGGGGCGGTAATATTATGATAAAAGGTCTTCCCTGAAGTGGGCTCCCAATCCAATGGCGAACTCAGATTGGATAAAGCTTAATCCATATTTTTGTAAAACTGAAAAAGATTTTCGCATTTCATGTTACGAGATTGTCAATACAAATCACGCTAATAGCTTTGTTGATCATCAAATTTTATTTTTAATGTCAGCGGTCCCTACCCGGCATTCGTAAGTATTTTTTTAAATTTTTAATTTAAGGTAAGGGAATATCGATGTTATGCAGAGAATCATACGGAGTTAACAGTTCGGTCAAATTTATCAAAAAAAGAGTGGTAGATTTACAATAATTCGCATAGAGCTGAAAATTGGTGCTGATCTCGGGCACACTACCATAAATGAAATTTCATAAATCCCCATTAATCCCACTACAACTAAATAATTTATTTAAGGTAGAAATTATCGGTTTTTTACATGTTTATGGTAAATTGTAAGTATAATCATTAAAATAGATCAGACATAAATTGTAGATCATATAAATATTTACAAAAAATTGTCCTTATACTTTTTTCCTAAGAATCGTCATTTCTGAGATATCGCAATTCTAAAAGTTGAAGAAGTCGTAACTAAGTTACACGCTTAACACAGACTAGCAATTGGCGAAATACAAGACGAAGACACAAAAGTACACAAAATACATGAAATACATCAACACAACACTAGAATGGCTCAAAACTATCACATAACACACGTCAAAACAAAAACAGGACAATCCCGACTAATTTGCAACGGATTAAAACAATACAATGACCTGCCACAACAGACCAAACAACTGACCACTGACAAATTCAAAACAGATGTGACAAAAATGTTGAAACTCGGCCAAGTATAAAAAAATGACTTTGTATCTAAATCATATTATTATTATTTCTTATATTGAATCATGTAAAAATGTTATCCATAAATCTTTTAGGTTTCCTTTATATGTTAAATAAAAAAAAATAAAAGTAACCATTATGCCGTTTCCTCGCAGGAGTAGTAGGCAGTGAGGATAGAACGCCATATTCCTCGATCTTGGCGCACCAATTTTGCTTCGGCTACATTCATACATCTTCTCATGCATGTGCTACGGTTGTTGAGGCTTTTAACAGGACCATCCTCCAATACTTGTAGAAACTGATCATGTCAGGACTTTCGCGGACGGCCTCTATTCTTATTACCTTCAATATTTGCCCTATATATTTTCTTAACCATCCTTTCCTCGCTCGTACATTCTACATGACCAAACCATCTCAGCACTACTTTCTTTATTCTATCTACCACACTATAGTCATATATACTTTTTAACCACGTTGTATTGAACTAAAGGAATCAATCAACGCGATCTACCTTATAACAGGTAGGTCACTGACAGGTTTGCAAACTTTAATAATTTCGTCTCGATGTATGAATTTTTAAGTATTTAAAAAAAATGCAAAAGTTATTGCAAACTATAACATGTTATTTTACCAATAAATACCGATTAAAGTAAATAGAAAAAACAACTTACTCAAGCCGTCTTCTAGAGGGATAGCCAGAGAAGATGGAATGCCATACTGTATCATACCCCACTTCTACCCAGACACACATCTCTCCCCTCATCCAAATTCGTATTCTAATGTAAACTTATCGATTGCTGAGACTTCGAATCTTCCTTCTCCTTCGTCTTCCATCTTCCTCTTTCCATCTTCCAGTACCTGGTTTATGTCATACAGTTTTCTGGTGCCGATGAATATCGTATATCTTTTTTTCTAATCTCTTTTTATTAATTCGTACAACATGATCAAATCACCAAATACTATTCACTATTTTCAAATATGTTTTATTATACTTTGTAATACACACACAATATGAGTTATTAAATTACAACTATAGTTTCGAGAGGAGCAGTCCCTCTCATCATCAGGTATAGAAGTTATTATCTATACCTGATGATGAGAGGGACTCTCGAAACTATAGTTGTAATTTAATAACTCATATTGTGTGTGTATTACAAAGTATAATAAAACATATTTGAAATTATAATGTTGCACCACGAAGTGTCTGCCAAATCTTTCAATGATACTATTCACTATTCTTAGATTAGATTTGGATTATTTTCATATATTAATAACATGATATACGAATAAATCCAAATCCATTATACATTCAATCTAGGCTAACACCAGCCCGGTACCAGCCTTTCCACCCGCCCTTCACCAAGTGCGCCCAGGTGAATTCATAATAAAAAATCGGACATGGTAATATTATTTTCTCTTTACACACTCTGAAAGTCGAACACAAAACGTTAGAATTTATTTTATCTCTGATGCGTCGGAATGTAGTTGCGCCTTCGCCCGGAAACACGGAATTAATTGGCGTTAGCACCGCGGCAAGAACGGACAATCAAGTGCGAGTGTAAAATGTTCGGGGGTTGAAATTTAATTGGGTCCGTGCTCTGCATATTTGATTGAACGCGATTATATTCCACGCAAAATTCGTAACCGCCATTTTCGGTGTCGTCACTTTTGACGTGACGAACAATATTGTCATCAATCTACACACGTATTGATCTCTACTATGTATATCGTTACTAGAAAATAGGTCATTTTTTTGTAAGATAATTTGCTTTAAATAGAGATGCAAATACGGAATACGTGTAAGTATCAATATTCTGATTTGTGTTTAAACTAAGCTAAACTAACTTGCTATCGTTCTGTAATGGGGCTCGAACCACAGAGCACCAGATCACAAGGCGAGCGTCATGATCACTACATTAATAAGCTATCCAAGTATTTCTCCTTTTTCTCTAAGTGTCCTGTCGGGTCCCTCCGACATTGAAGAGCGCCAGAGAGAAACCTAGCTCACAGCAGTTCCTGGACTCTTCTTATCCTGGTTCGTTTTCAGATATTTCTAAGCCAGGACAGCTGTTTTCTTCCGACTCCTCTGCGGCCTTCAATCTTCCCTTTTACAAACAACCGATGAAGGGTATATTTTCCATTCTCATTGTGTGACCAAACTACGATGTTATACGGAGCTTGATTATTGTAAACTATTCTCTTTGAACATTGACTCAGCGTAAGACTATAGGTTATCGGTATAGGTTATCAATGTCGGTCCAGGATATCCTAATATGCTCAGAAGAACAGTAGTGTAAAAATTGATTGCGCGAAAAAATTAAATAGAAATGGGAAGGCCACACCGCTCATCGATGATGATGATGAAATGGATGAAACCTCTCTAAGTAGAAGACACTTGGGAGGCCTTTATCCAGCGGTGGATGGAAAATAATAACAAGAGGGTATTGAAATCCTCAACCATGCGAGGATATCTATATAAATCATGACAAAATCATCCTCCCAAGAAAAAGAAGAATACTTATTGAACAGGCTATTTACTAGGATTACAGGACTAAATTGAAACATTTCTTTACGTCTCAACTAAATGTTAATGGATAAATAAATATTTATTTTTATTTTTCCTGTTTAAACTTCTCTTTTTCACTTCTGTTTAATTTATTCAAATCTATTGTATGTACTGTACTTTATATTCTTAATTTACTTGTAATCTTTATAACTATCAGTCTTATGTGATTGTTGTATTGTATTTTTATAAAAGTCAATACGGGCGTTCAATAGATAAATAAATAAATAATAAGGCATTCAAAAATTAGTGTTACTTTAAAATAACTATGTTATATTATTTTATTATAATTTACTACTTTATTTTTCTTCTTTTACTTTCTGAAACAATCTTTTGAATAATACTCGTTAATATGATCAGTGCTATTTACAAGAAAATATATTTTGCTATATTTTTTCTACGCCAGGATTTGAATTCTGTAAATGAATTTTTGAAAAGAATTATTCCCTAATCATAAGACAGCGTTTCATTTTCAACTCAGCCTTGTCATTACCATATCTAATGAAGCGGGCTTTCCTTTCTCTGCTAAATCATAATAAAAGTTACAAAGGATAAACTGCAAGATGTGGCTGTGGCTTTAACTATCTCTAATACTACAATAATTTAAATTTAATATGAAAAATCGGTGAAGGGATGATTATTATTTGATATTTGATTTCATACTATATTTGAAATTATTTAAATACTTAATGATAAAGAAAGTATTTCTTATTTAAGAGTAGCTTGTTGGTTAATGGTCATGACGCTCGCGTAGTGATCTGATGCTGGTGGTTCGAGTCGCATTCCAGGACACTAGCAAGATAGTCCTATTTTCATAAAGCAAGCACTTAGCTTATTGTGAAAATAGTAAGAATATTGATGCGAGATGTATTCCGTTCCTTTTGCATCCCTATTCCAAAAAAAAAAAACAAATGATAAGAAACAGCAATAGCTATCTGTCTATATAAACGATATTAATACGTATGTATTGTTGCATATTTTTAGTTTTATTTTTATAACATACGTAGGTTAAATATGTAAAGAAAAAAGTGATTTCTTAATTCAACAAAATCAACCAGATTAATTTATTTTTTCTTAAAAAAGAGTAACATTTTTAATACTGAAAAGCATTGGAGAAAAATTGTATTTATAATTACTTACCTAATTTCAAATTCAGTAGTAAAAAAATTCCAAATGTCGTTCAACCAGCTTTCTACACAAATAATAATTTTAAAAATATATATTAAATAGGAAGTATAAGGATATAAAAAAAAATCGGATGCTTATAAATTGATTTGATTTGCAATGATTGAGATTATTTTTATATTTAGGAAAAACGTCTAGAAATTTTGATATTAGAGTTGAAGAACACTTGAGGTATTGGTTAGTGCCAAGTAGCAATAATTATTCCGAATTTTCTTAACATATTTTATCTACGAATCATTCTTTTGATATTAATAACGGTTTACAAATTTTACATATGTGTAAATTATACAGAATTACAGTTTCATAAATTAAAAATTTTGGAAATAAGAAAAAATGTTAATATTTAATTTTTATATTTTGAATGTCTATACTTCGATTTAAGGTTTTTTAATTTGTTAGTATACATTGTATCCTGAGGAAAAAGCCCTGGAACATGTTGATAATTTTCAATATAGAAATGGTAAAAACAAAGTACATTTTTATTAATTATCTTAAGGGGGGGGTAAGGTTAATTCGTACAAAAAAAGGCATGTTTTTCTGAATTTTTTGTGACAACACAGCTAAAACCTCTTTATTAAAACTAAAAGTACATTAAAGTTTGACATTTGAAGAATATTGTGTAAAATTTTCAAGATGAAATATTTAAAAATACGGCAATGGCAGCAATTATTCCGACGTGTCTCGGAAAAAAGTAGAATTGCGGTGTCCATCATAACTTGGTGCTAGATCATCTGAAATCAAAAAATCAAAGTTCATTCGTTAGATAATAGGTTTTCCCAGGTAATACTGGGAGTGTTTTTTGAAATTTCAATTTTTCAATTTTTTGGAACACTTTGAAGGGAAAAACGCGATTTTTTGCGAAAAATATCGACTTATTTGTTATTAAAAAATAAAAAATAATAACAAATTTGAAAAAAAGTCTCCAGCGTTACCTTGTAAATTATGTACAGAAATAGTGTTCAAAATTTCAAAAGGATCGATGCAGTAGTTTTGAAGTTATGATGGACACTGACTTTGAAAACGTGAGATGTGGGAAAAACGTTTTAAAGTTTTGCACACTGTAAAATTCAAAATAAAACTCAACACTTATTTTATACTTACACATAATCGTCGATGCCATATTCACACAGCAAAGAGCATTCATCATCAGCATCTTTTTGTCCTTGTCTACGCAAAACTCTTCCAATACAATAGCACGTCCGGTACTCCTCAGCTGAGAGCGTCTCTTAGCTGCCCGAGCAGGTATAGAAAATCAGTCTGAGTATCGCTCAAATATTCATAATTTCGTCAATTTTACTCCGATTGACTTGAAATTTTGACACAATATTTTTGCGATGTTATACATTCATTTAAAAAATTAAAAATAAAATGCAAAAAAAAAAAGTTAAAAACCTTACCCCCCCCTTAATTCTATAATTTACTTTGTATTTTCTTACCTAGTTGTGAGTAATGTTTTTATTTTTATCTTTCTGTAATTCACACATTTTTTTAAACATAGTCAACTACATCGTTAACATTTCTGCTTAATAATTTCGGGCCTCTTCCAGGAAATAGCTCCCATAGTATGTCTACTGTTTCATAGATTAAAATGTTTGTTTGCCCTTACCTTCAATCACCGTCAGTTGCTTCGATATCTTTCTCAACTTTACCGTATCTGGTTAATGAACTCCCCAAATACACATTCACTTGCTCTCAGCTTTCATTTTTTATCATTACATTACATGTAGTCATACCATTTCCATGCATTCACCTGTATTTCACCATATCACACATTTTGAAAAAGTGTATATTCTTGTACTTATTGAGTGTTTGATTGTTGATTGATTGTTATCAAGGGTTTGAAAGTCGGATTGCGGCTCTAATTTTGTAACTGTTATTGTGGATTTCAGAAAATGTATATCATTTTCTGTGACGAGAATGATACTAAGCGAAGGCTTGCTTCCAGGTAATTTTGCGCAATTTGTTTCTTGGAAATCTTGTCAACAGAGAAGTCATCGTGATTTATCATGTCACGTATCGCTATACTAGTGCGTAGGTCATATTTTGTAACATTAAAGAGATAAGACCGAAAACAAATTCAAATTCAAATTCAAATTCAAATGTTTATTCAATGTTCAAAGTTACAAATGTTTACAGTGTTTACAAAATTTAATGAAGCTTTTTTCATTGTTGTTGAGTGTCTTGGCAGCAAGTAAACACTAAATTGATTTGACGCCCTGCCTGCCACACTAGTAATTTACTGTATTATAGCAGACAGTGCTCTTCCAGTAGTATAATGTTCAAGAATATTTATTATTTATATAACATTTGTGAATAAATCTTATTGCCAATTAAAATTAAGTAATAGTAATAATTAAATGTTTACAATTTAATAATGGTGTTAATTAATTATATTATAGACAAAGGAAAAAAAATGATCTGAATAGGATATTAATAAAATAAAATAAAACAATTAAAAGTATTTAAAAAGATGACAGTAACAGTAAGACAGTAAGTGACAGTAAATGTTCTTGTAGGAATAGTATATTTGTTCATTTACAGCATTTATTGTTTAAATTAATTAAGATAAATTATAGAAGTCTCACAGAGACATAACTATTTAAATATTGCTATATATGCTTCTCTTTGTACCTTATCCGTTCAAAAGATGTTGGCTCTGTCATGTTGTTTCTTTCTTTATTGCGACTCAGACGTCACAGTATACCGGCCAATGGTTTGGCTGGTACCAGTTTCATCAGCCATGACGTTCTTCCTTTTCCAGGGCCCAAATTGCAGAAATTTTTCCCAGCATTATAATATCCAAGACAAGAAATATACTACTACACGGGATGTTACATAATATATCCATGATTATCTCCACACAATTCCGATTCCATCCCATTTAATAATAACGAGAACACATATCATCGAATTATTTGCTTTCATAATCTAAGATCAAAATCATAATCACATAGTTGCTAATAATGAAATAGCTATGAGTAGGGTGGAAAATCATTAGAATGAATAGGAATATACTAACAATAATGCAGATGTACAGTTATATTCGAAATCAGTCATGTGGCTTCTTCCTCAGCATTTATATGTATGTCGTAATCATTATAAAGTTTATTATATTTTGACATCGCAGTTACATGAAAACAAAATTCCTTAAATAATTTCTAATATTCATCAAAAAAACACTCCATGCATACATTGGACATCGTATTCACAAGGTTTACTATAAATGTACGCAATCAATTTAATACGAAATAAATAAATGAAATAAAGAGAAATACACAAATATCAAATAATAAAACTGAAAAATTAAATGCTGGAACATGGATTCGAACCACGGACCTCTGTGTTTCGCGCACAGCGTGTTACCAATTTTACTATCCCAGCGACTTAACAAGTCGTCAATATTTGATAGTTATATGTTTCTCTTTGAATTATTAATTCACTTATTTATATTATTCCATTTTTATTCCATTTTATTATTTGATATTTGTGTATTTCTCTTTATTTCATTTATTTATTTCGTATTAAATATTACGGGACTCGTTCCTTAAATAAATGAAATATATGTTTAATAATATATATATATATATATATTATATATATATATATATATATATATATATATATATATAATATTGCCCGCCAAGTTTTCTTCACAACCAGACATTACTACCCCCTGGTGTTTATAGCCCTTGTTGTCACATCGAAAGTATGCGAGTTTGGTGGGGATGGCTTAGCGTGGGTGGGAGTGGAAGACGAAAATGTGCTTTCGAGCACACTGTTTTGTTATGGGAAGGCCGCAAATGGTTCAGATTGTTCCAGAATGGGCCCGCCGACTGTGTCGGTAAGTCTATAAGATTCCAGAAGAATCCACTCTAGAAAGTTCTGGAAGGAGAACGTTCTAGAAAATTCCTGAAAGTTCTATAAGGTTGCAAACTAAGTGGCGAAATATGCCGATGAGTAAAGCTCTAGAAAGTTCTAGAAAGGGAGTGTTCTAGAAGATTCCCGAAAGTTATATAAGGTGTCATACTAAGAGGTGAGTCTGGAAAGTTTCAAAACGTTCGATAGAGGTTTAGAAAGTTCTGGTGGCGAAGTGTGTCTGTGACTCTATTAGGTTCCAGACGTTCCATAGTTCAAGAATGTTCTGGATGGAGAACGTTCTAGAAGATTCACGAAAGTTCTATAGCATTCCAAACAGTATGGCGGAGTGTATCTGTGAGTCTAGAAGGTTCCAGAACGTTCGATAAAGCTCTAGAAAGTTCTGGGCGGAGAACAATCTAGAAGATTCCCGAAAGTTCTATTAGTTCACAAACTGAGTGGCGGAGTGTGTCGGTGAGTCTAGAAGGTTCCAGAATGTTCGATAAATCTGAAGAAAGTTCTGGAAAGAGAGTGTTATAGAATATTCCCAAAAGTTCTAGAAGGTTATAAACTGAGTGCAGAGTGTGTCAGTGAGACCAGAAGATTGTAGATCGTTAGATAAAGCTCTAAAATGTTCTGGAAGGGCGGAGTGTGTCGGTGACTGTAGAAGGTTCCAGAGTGATTGATAAAGTTCTGGAATGTTCTGGAAGGAGAACGTTCTAGAAGATTCTTCATTCTTCTAAATAAACGTTCCAAACAGTATGGTGGAGTGTGTATGGGGGTCTAAAGGGTTCCAGAACGTTCATGAAGGTTCTCAAATGCTTTAAAAGGCTCTGGAAAGAGAAAGTTCAAGAAGGTTCTAAAAGG
This sequence comes from Agrypnia vestita, assembly GCA_016648135.1. Taxonomy (NCBI): domain Eukaryota; kingdom Metazoa; phylum Arthropoda; class Insecta; order Trichoptera; family Phryganeidae; genus Agrypnia; species Agrypnia vestita. Next base: position 37,852 of record JADDOH010000964.1, on the reverse strand, counting down.
TTTCAAACTGAGTGTGGAGTATGTTGGTGAGTCTAGATGGTTCCAGAACGTTTGAAAAGCTTTGGCAAAATCTGTAAGGAAAATTTTTTACGAAAATTCTATAAGGTCTCAAACTGAGTGGCGGAGTGTATCAGTGAGTCTAGAACTTTCCAGAACGTTCGATAAAGCTCTAGAAAGTTCTGGTAGTGGAGTGTGTTTGTGACTCTAAAAGGTTACATGAAGAATGTTCTAGAAGATTCCCGAAAGTTCTCCAACGTTCCAAACGGTCTCACGTGTCTCTGAGTCTTGAAGGTTCCAGAACGTTAGATAAAGCTCTTAAACATTTTGGAAGGAGATTGTTCTAGAAGATTACTAAAAGTTCTATACGAGTCCAAACTGAGTAGCGGAATGTGTCGGCGCGCCTAAAACTCTCCAGAACATTCATGACGTTTCTCGAATGCTTTAGAAGTTTCTTGTCGCAAAAAGTCCAAGAAGGTTCTATAAGGTTCCAAACTGAGGGGCGGAGTGTGTTGGTGAGTCTAGATGGATTCAGAATGTTTGATAAAGCTTTAGAAAATTCTGGAAGGAAAAGGTTCTAGAAGATTCCCGAAAGTTCCTTATGTCCCAAATTGAGTCTTAGAGTGTGTCAGTCAGTCTTCCAGACTGTTCCAGACAGACAGACAGACAGACAGACAGACAGACAGAAAGACCAGACCAAACCAGACAGAACCAGAAGGTTCCAGAATGTTTATGAAGGTTCTCGAAAGTTCTGGAAAGAGAAGGTTCTAAAAGGTTCCAAACTGAGTGTCAGAGTATGTTAATGAGTCTAGATGGTTCCAAAACGTTCGATTAAGTTCTAAAATGTTCTGGAAGGAAAACGTCCTAGAAGAAACTCTATTCGTCTAAAGAAAGTTCTCTAACATTCCAAACAGTGTGGCGGAGAGTGACTTTGAGTCCAGAAGGTTCCAGAACGCTGTTTAGAAGGTTCTGGAAAGACAAAGTTAAACATTTTTTTTTTTTTTTTTTTTATTATGTTCTATTTAGATAAAATTTTTACACATTTAATATAATAGTGAAATGATATTGTTGATATTATTGTTCTTAGTCCTCCTCACTAGGGGTTCCTGTGCTGAGGCGGACTAGTTTATATTTATTTATTGTCTATTTTTAAATTACTGCGTAGTTTTCAAAACTCCTTCTAATTTATCTGCATTGACTTTATAGCCATGCTTTTATCTTTGGTTCTGTGGTTCTGGTTCTAATGGTTCTAAAAGGTTTCAAATTGAGTGTCGGAGTGTGTTGGCGAGTCTAGAAGGTTCCAGAACCTTCATTAAGGTTCTGAAAGGAGAAAGTTTAAGAAGGTTCCAAACTGAAGCTGAGTTTATCTGTGAGTCTAAAATGTTCCAGAAGACTAAGAGAAGGTTCCAGAATGCTCTAGAATATTCCGGATGGAAAAGTTTCAGAAAGTTCTATAAGGTTCCAAACTGGATTGCGGATTGCGTCGGCGAGTTTAAAAAGTTCTGGAAAGTTCTAGAGGGTTCGAGAATTCTCTAGAAAATTTTGGAAGGAGAAATTTCTACAAGCTATCAGAAAGATCTACATATAAAGTTTCAAACTGAGTGGGGGAGGGCGTCAGTGGGTCTAGAGGTTCCAGAAAGAATTATAATGCTCTTTTAGGTTCTGGAAAGGGACAGTTCTAGAAGATTCCAGAAAGTTCTACAAGGTTTCGGAATGCTCTAGAATGTTTTGGAAGGTTTTCTCTAGAGTGTTATGATTGTGCGCTGTTGTTATTTTGGCAAAGCGATGACGGTCCAGCAAGGCAATCCAATCACAGGTTACGAAATCAGCAAAAACGAGACGTCAACACAATTCTATGCTTACCGAATCATGGTCCCGAGCGAAGCCGGGCCAATCAGCTAGTTAAAAATAAAACATTACCTCGTTGAAAACACATTCATCGAGATGAACACTGCCGTATTGCGATGTAGCTGTCAGAAAAAATGTTAACATTGAAAAAACAATATCGGTCTGAAAAAATCCCAGCATGCGACACTTCAGTTGCTGTTGAGCTTAGCACAGTCTCCACGGTTCGCCGGGTTGTTTATTTTTCCACTATTCAATAGCTGTCATATGGTGAGATCCCGTTGAAAAGTGTGCTCAATCCACCTTCACGAGTGGGTATGAAATGCATATCGTGCAATCGATTCCGGAAAGTGCACGCCAGACTGGGTGGGGGGGTCAACAACCAATGGCCCTTCGTTGTTATCATACTTTTGTTATCAATTCAGAAGAATGTGATTACATATAAATGCGAACATTTTACTTTTTAATTAAGGCACATTGTATTGCGAAGTTGTAATTTTTTAGAATTGAGTTATTTAATAACAAATTAGACAAATCAATTAGATAGCCGTACAGAAAAAAATATTTGTCAACAACGGAATTCAAAACCCGTGATGCTTCTTCAATCAACTGCAATAAAACTCTAACAATTTATGAAAAAGAAAATTTTTTAAACTTACTGTTATTATTTCATTGTTATTTTTCGACGTTCAAATACGTATCAACAACAATATAAAAAAACGTTCATGAAGTGCACGATATATGATGTCAGGATAATTATATTTTTGATGTTTATAGCGTTAACTTTGTGGTTATTATATTATATTAATTATTGAATAGTTATTATATTATATTAATTAATTTTTTATTTGTATTAACCACTTTACTAGTAACTCTACGTCTACCAGTTTTGATACCACTGTATCTTCATCACGACGGACGAAAACTAACTACCCATTATTATTCTAGCAAACAAATCAATTTTGAACGGGGATGTGGCTTCAGTTTTTGTTGGGAGTAATTGAGAAGTGGTTGCCGAAATGAGTCTGAAAAGTTATTGTTATTGAGAAACCTCAAGTGTTCCTTTAGTCTAACATTAAAATTACGTGCAGTTTTTAAATAGCGGAAGGATTTAGTGGCTTTTTTTGACTTAAAATTAAAATTATAATTAATATAAAATAACTTCGTAAACACCACTTTTTTATTGAAATAAATTCAACATGTTTCGAAGCCAATGGCTTCTTCGTCTGGATAACAAAAATAAAATTTAAAAATCGAAGTATAGATAATGAAAATATTAAAAAAAGATATGTATGGAAAATAAATAGTATAAAGTACCTACTTAACATGAAAATAAATTTAAAAGATAACTCTATTTGCAAAAAGGGCCTGACTATTTATAACATTCAATTAACTATTAACACTCTTTCTTGTTTCCAAAATTTCTAATTTATCATACTGTGATTCTGTATGATTTGTATGTAAAATTTGTAAACCCTTATTAATATCAAAAGAATGATCCATAGCCAAAAGGTGGTTAGAAAATTCAGAATAATTATTACTATTTAAACACTTTAAGTGTTCCTTAACTCTAATTTAAAAATTTCTATACGTTTTTCCTATATAAAAATAATCACAATCATTACAAATCAATTTATAAACATCCGATTTTTTTTTAAATTATCCTAATCTTTATTATTTAATATGTATTTTTTAAATTTATTATTAGTATAAAAAGCTGGTTGAATAACATTTGAGATATTTTTAACTATTGAATTAGAAATTTCATTATTTATAAATATAATTTCCTCCAATGTTTATCAGAATCAAAAATTGAAAGGTACACAAAAGATTTAAAAAAAATATTTGTTACCTTACAATCACATATAAATTAATGGAAAAGTCACGTAAATATCTATTTCATTATTTATTTAATGGAAAGTGTTCGGAGTTTGGAATACTGAAAGATTAAATTTTGAAATATTGTATTATATTATAATATATTAAATAATATTTTATAAATAAATAAGAACATCCAAAATAATATTTTAACCGTGGTTACATGGGCTCCGATTCCCATTTGATGGAAAATTACTTCGATGCATTTTTACTAGAGATGATTCGCGACACGGTCACGAACGTATTACTTTCAGTTAGCTCGTATTTCGGGCCGTAATTCGATCAAATTGCTGCTTCATTGTTGGTCATAAAATATAAGCTATTTGTTTATCCGTCTGCTTTCATTTGGCAATTATGTAATTTCATACATCAGAATTTCCATTCCCGATTTGAAAGCAGTGAGGCAAACTATGACATAATGACGCTACTGAATTATTTATCATTTCATTTAAATAGTTAGTTTGTTACTAATACATTCTAACGAGGCTGAAAATGCTTCGATTATGAAAAAACATCAAGGAAGAAGGTGGCACACGTGCTCATCACTGGAATAACACCCCTTATCAGTGGTCTCTTAAATAAAAAAGTAAATTTATTGAGAAAATTAAATACTCTTGTATAAGTATTTTGAAAATAAGCCGCGATTTATTACAAGAGGACTTTTTTAGGTTTGGTTTGGATCGAAATTAAAAGTCTTTTGTAAAAAATACGTTTTATTTTCAATGGATCTAACTATACAAGAATTAATACTAATTAAAACTAGAGTGTAAATGTATACGCGAGGGCTGACATTCTTCCGCTGTGATCTGACCCCCTTTCCTCTTCCGAGGAACGGGTTTAGTTATCTCTGTACATTTTTAGTCTCTGTGGTTGGATAGGTATAATATGCGTAGCAATTTATTTATTTATTAAACTACTGTGCCATTATGCAGCGGAAAATTTATAATGCCCTCATACAAGGCTCTGTAAACCGACGCGACGCCCCATATCGACGCTATCATCGATCGCACAAACCCATTTCGTATTGGCTCAGTGGTAAAACGCTGCATAAAAGGTGCCTGTTATTACTAGGTTGCAAAATCACCCTTATTTAAAATTGTGTTATTCAAATATTTAATCAAAAACTATAGTACCAGATATGAGAAGTTGGAGACTTAAAAAATTTGAATGATTCGCTTATTATTATTTTGATAAGAATTATTTTTTCCATTTACCTCTAATTTATATTTAGAGAGCCATTATATATTTTTTAACACGAATTTATTTTTCGTATGCTTCATGCTAACTTAGTAAATAAATATTTATTATAGATATTTAAATGCTGGAAAATATCTATTATAGATATAAACTATTTAACGTACAGAGAATAAATTTTTGCATTCTTAAGGCGAGGTAACTGGTGACGAGGTAACATTGAAAGTTGGTTCCTCCTCGAATATATTTATGACACATTTATAATCCAGTCAAAGTAATTAATCTTAAATCCCTTAGTAAACAAAACGTATTATTATACATATGACATTGTTTTTCAATTTTTTTAAATTTCGTTCTGGCCTTTAATAAAAAGTATTTTTTTAATAAAGCGCAAATTATTTCCTACGACATTATAATTTTTAAGAGTAATTAGTTTGACCTTTTGATAATCGTTTAAAAAATTACATTCTAGTAGTATTTTTTAAACAAGTCAAACTAGGTGGGAAGAAACGTGGAACCAAAATTCGAACCAGGAAATATCCATTATTCAATGTCCATATAATTTCGTCGTCTGTGATTTAACTTAATAATGAATAACTTGCGTTAATAATGCATTTTATTTTATATATTTGTATGTATTATTGCAAAATATACCTTATAGGATAAAAGATTCATTAAAATTAAATTGCTAATTTATTTCGAATATTCCACACAGAATTTCAATTAACCATTACGCTACTTTCGGCGGCGCCTCCCATGGACTATAAATGAATATATTTGAAACATAAAAAAAATATTTCATCAATGCTTTTAATGTTCATATAGATACATTATTCTGAAAGGATAGTATGCAGTGTGGAACCAAGATTCACATACATACTCGTATAAGATATTCCCGGCCAAAATTTTTCGCCTCTACAATTAGTTATTTTTACAGAAAATATATTATTGGGAGGGGGTGGGGTAAAGGGGGAGAACGAAATGTAACCTATGTTATTTGCTGGGTTCTAAAGAATAAGTATGCAAAATTTGGATCAGATCGGTCAAACGCTGTAGATTTTTAGAGAAAATGTACCAGGATAAGGAGGAGGATTAAAGGGGGAAGGGTAACTGTCACTTATGTTATGCACAGAGGTCTAAGTAATAAGTATGTAAAATTTGATTTAGATCAGTCGAACGGTACAGATTGGCATGGAAAGTATATCACTAGAAATGCCGCATTTGTTACTCGCCGGATCCTAAAAAATAAGTATGCAAAGTTTGGGTCAGATCGGACAAACGATAGAGAACAAACAGACAGACATTGAGAATGTTCTTAGACAGAACAATTGTACTTCCAGTTTTTTTTAGCCGAGTTACTCATTGTATTTCCAGCAGTCAGCCTCTTTTCGATACCATTTTGAAATTTGCCTTCCCCAGTAAACGTACATTCCAAACTCCCAAAATTACGTGATCTAATATATTTGACCCGAAGGAAAAAGCATGTATGCAGATCCGCTATTAGTCTAATGTCGAAGATAATGAATTACTTTCAAACATTCAACCGCCGATGTGACAAAATGATTCCGCGTATCTATTTCACAATGCGGCGGATTCACCGCACTCTACTAGGGGCCCGGCTGGCAGCACTCCGTGCGCTCGGCAAACATCACTCCCTAATGTAATTACTCTGAAAGCTCTGCTAACGTTTATTTAAAAAGTATGCGGGTCCAGCAGATCGCTGGAATCATATCCGAACCCGCGGCCGCTTCTAGGCGGGCGCTACGATTAATGGATCGACGATAGTAATGAATTGCTCTAATCGAATAGGTACCAAGTACGCGGATACTCGCTTCAGATTTTCAGATTTAGATTCAGATTTGGTAGGCGGAAATAATATTAAACAAATTAATCTAAATCAACAAAGCAAAGCAACACTTGACGTTTTAATGCTTATCAGAGTAACATTCTTATCTTTATTTTGGAACTCGCATCTATCCAATTGTATCTTCTAAAATGGTCGTATATTACACGACGTCTTAAGTTATTCAATTTAGTTTGTATAGTAATTGATATTAAAACTATTGTTTCCCTGTTACATGTAATGGATGAACCTAGTTAAAAATTAAAAAATAACCAAATCGTATAAAAAGCAGCAGATAATTGGCGATAGCTTTCCAAATACTAATAGACACACAGATTCCAAATACTAATAGACACACAGCGGCCACTATTGCCCCCGCAGCAGCCAGTAGAACCAGTAGATACATGTGTAAACTTTATACAATAATTTTGGCCGCTCGCAGGGCCTAGCAGCAAGCAATTGGTGACAGCCTATTGCGTAACTGCTAGTTTTATATTACTGTTACAGTCTTTATTTCTTTCAACTCATTTGGCTGGTTTCGAAAAAATATTAAAAAATGGTGAAAATAAATTTATCATTAAACCTTTGCAAATCCAACCTATATAAGCACCTGCTTTCTATGTGTTGACCAATAGCTTAATTAAGTAAGTTGAGTACTTACCAAATTGTCTGTATAAATTTGAAAAATATTATTTCTTTGTGATGATATATGAAAATTTTTAAATATGGAAAGATGATTGAAAGTAGGAAGATGATGGCTTTCAAAAATATAATATAACAATGTTATGGTAATTATATTTTAAATCTTCTGGAAACATATCGACTGAATTTAATAAAAAATTTAGGCAAATCTACGTAAACATGAACATGATATGATGAGAAGAGATGAACTGACTGTCGTAAGACTGTCGAAGTAGAATTTCTTATCCCCTTATACGTAGGTATACATTTAAATAATATGCATTTTTAAAGATAACAAATTGGTAGGTTTTTATATAGTTTTACTAATAATATTTTTGTTGTGGCAACATTATTATTATTAACAAAGAGAAAACACTTTGCTTAAAACCATTATTTATTAAATAATCGATATGTTTCGTTCGTCGTAAAATACATAAAATTAAAATTGAAAGTAAAAACATAATCGAAAACAAAAAATGAATGGACAAGTTCACAATAATTCCAATTTTTTTTTTTGATTATGTCCAAACTTCCTATTTTAGACGAAGGGACTATTGGTCCCAAATAATGTTGAATAAAATAAGTTTTCTCTTTAATAATAATAATATTAATAAGTACTCTGGTCTCATAGGTTAAATACGCTTAAGTGAAAGACGCACTAAGTACTGTCGTCTTGAATCCCAAACGATCGCGAGGGTTTGAATAATTCCGATCTATTCTGGGCTAAGAATAAACAGAAAGTCATAAAGATTCACTAATCAAGCGGCCCAGAATCCCTCGCCCCCTCCCGTTTTCGTAAATAATTTAAATGAACGAATCAAAGAAACGTCTGGCAAGACGTCCCGCTCCATCCAGGTTCCCGAGGAGTCACTTTGGAGAGTCGTCCCTGTCCCGGATCGTCGGCGGTCTGGTCGGTGGGTCTGTAAACAGACGCGAGTCTGGCCGCGGACGGGTTTAAGTGATTACAGGGTGTCCCCCGGGAGCGGGCTGGTGCAGGCCTCGATATCTACCGCACATGTCAAAATTGATCTAGCCGAGACGAGTCAGGAAGGACTATAGGACAGGATTTTTATTTTTAACGAAGAAATTTTTTAGTAATGTTGCGACTTTTAATCGCACACAGTTCCACGAAATTTAATCGTGTTGATTAGATAAATCAATCCTAAAATGTGTGATTACGAACCAGGAATTTTTCATAACTTTCTAAATTTTTAATTTATTTATTTCACGCATTTTATAAAGGTAATTACAATTAATTATTATTTGACATTATTATCTTACCTATAAATTATTCCCCAAAAGACTCGTGCTTTGGAAGGAGTTCACAATTTTACATGATATAAAATATTATGCAAACCTATCAAGTTGCGCATAGTAACAAGTAACAACATGAATAATTATTATTCATCTATATTTTTATAAGCATTGCAAGTCAGTTTGAATTTCGAATTATTTTGGTTCATAATAATAAAAATGTAATGTTACTTCATATTTACTTTTATATTTTACTCCCTTTAGATTATCTCGTGGCGTCTGCTTGCTTGCGGCTTGCCGTCAACAAAAACTATGGATCGATTTTTGACCCTTTTTCCGTGATCCAATCGAGCTGAAACTTGGCAAGCAGACTCGTGGCGACGATCAAGAAGATCTATCAAATTTGCGTTATAAAAATCAATAATTATAGTATAATTTCGGATTTTTAGAAATTTTATTGGTTTTTTCAAATTGGAATCATTAGAAAAGTTTGATTAGCAACGGCGCGGCGGCCCGATAACGTCACGGAAAATTTTCTAAATTTGAATTACTCCGTCAATTTACAAAACAATTGGTTCACAGATGACAGTAATATTGGTTTTTTTGGGAAAAAATCAAATAATAATTTATTTCTTTTAGATTTCTGCTTAGTTTTGAAGAATTCTACATTACTCAAATCTGATTCTGACTAAATCATTTGACGCTGGAAATTCATAAGGTACGATATTGATGATAATTGAATCTATCAAAATCATGACATCTCAAAACATAGAAATATATTAAATGTAAGTTTAGTGTTAGTTATATGTTTTAACTCGTCTTTAATTATTGTTATATTTTACAAAGAAAGGAAGTATAGTAAAATCTTTGTTTTATGGGTTACTTTTTTAATTGAATTTAATATTTCTTACTTGATTTGAGCATCTCATTCATTGCACTACTGAATTCCCGTACACAAATATGTACAATGTAGGAATTATGTAGGAATGTAGGAATGTATAAACGTACATTTCTTGAGTGCTGTCTAGTGCAATGTGCAATCTAGAGAACGGTTTTTGTGGATAAAATAATCTTTATAGATGTGATAAAGAGATGTTTTCTTGTAAAGTATATTAATAGTTTGAACATTAAAGTTTGAAAAAGTTGTACAATACATTTTGACAGCAAAATCTGTTTTCATTAAAAATATATAAAATATGGGCGTATATATACATATATATATATATATATATTTTTTTTTTATTTATTTCAAAAATCCTTGTTCACAAATAAAGGTACTTAAAACTAGTTAAACAATAAAATATAAGATATATTACACATTTTTTTTTGTTAAATTTGTGGCTTATATATATTTATTTATTTATTTATTTATTTATTTATTTATTCATACGCCAATCGGCTATATACATTGATTTTACAAAAATAATAGACTTAAATGAATGGATTAGAAAAATTGCACATATATAAAAAAACAATACTAGCATAGTAACAACATGGTATAATCATATAGGGTTGAGGGTAATTTTAATACTGTGATAACAATCTTTTTGCCGCTGATGAGAATGAGACGTATGATTCATCGAAGAAGTTGATATCAACACAGTGGCTATTCACCAGATTGGCAATCCTATTTCTTGGGCCATTGTACACGTAACTTTTTGTGGATTTAGTGGTTTCTAACAATCTACGCACTCTTAGATCCGGCCTAGCAGTGATAATGCCAAATTGTTCCAGGATCTCGGGCGAGTCTATCTGTCCGTTGACAGATTTGTAGAAGAAGGTCAGATCAGACAATTGTCTTCGAGTGATTAGTTTGCTGATTCTAAATCTGTTATATACGGTCTCAATATCTCCTGGTGATCGTGTACGATAGGCGATGCATTTACATAGTTTGCGTTGTATTCTTTCGAGCTGATTGATTAGTTTATTGGTATACGGCGACCAAATGACAGAACAGTATTCTAAAATCGGTCTCACAAGACTGTCGAATAGTCGTACCAGCGTGTAGACATTGCTGAAGTCCTTCCCAGCTCTAATGATGTAACCAAGAGTCTTGAAAGCTTGTGACGCAACTTTCTCCACGTGGCTTGAGAAATTCAGTTTATGGTCCACAATAACGCCAAGGTCCTTTGCCGAGGTGACTATCGGGAGATGATGTCCATCAATGAGATAATTAGCCTGATATTGATTTCGTGATCTAGAGAATGACATTACTGAGCATTTACCGATATTTAACATTAGTTTGTTTTTAGTACACCACCTGTGGAGTTCATTGAGATCGTGCTGAAGAATTTCTAAGTCTTGGTCATTCATGATTCTTCTGAAAATTTTCATGTCATCTGCATATAGTAGGTAATCGGATAGTAAATTGTCTGCGATGTCATTGATGAAAATATTAAAGAGAATCGGACCAAGATGTGACCCTTGAGGGACACCAGAGCATACTTCATACTCTTCAGAGATAAATCCATTAACTCTGACTTGTAGGAATCTGCCAGTTAGATACGAATGGAACCACTCTAATGCTGTGCCTCTCACACCATACAGACCGAGCTTGTCAATCAGGATTCCGTGGTCTACCATGTCGAAAGCCTTACTGAAATCTGTGTAGATAGCATGTACATCCACCCCCTGGTTCAGAGCATTGAGTATGTAGTTAATGTATAGATACAGATTCGTTGTTGTAGATCTGCCACCGAAGAAGCCATGCTGCTTTGTAGTAATTATATTTTTGAATGCAAATGTAAGTTGAGGAAGAATTAGTTTCTCGAAAAGCTTTGACATGGCAACTTGTATACATATCGGGCGGTAGTTAGTTACCTCAGACCTAGTACCAGATTTGTGAATTGGGCTTATGAACGAGAGTTTCCATGCCGAGGGAAAGACTCCAAGCTGTAGTGATTTGCTGAATATATGCGTTATGGGCTCGCAGAGACCGGCTGCACAATTCCTTAGGAAGAGATTCGGTACACCGTCGGGCCCAGATCCTTTGCTGACCTTCAGGCTCGTTAGCTGTTTAAAGACGTTATCAAAGGTGACGCTAAATTCCGATAAGTTAGCATCTTTGACGCTTCGAGTACTAGTATTATGGTCCGCTGGGGCAGCGTTGTTAATAGTATAGATACCTTTGAAGTATGATGCAAAGAGGTTACTTATTTCACCACCATTAACAGCTGTTTTCTCATTCCAAGACATTTCAAATGGAATGTCAAGGTTATTACGACGCTTGTTTTTCACAAATTTCCAGAACTGGCTAGCATCGGTCTCCATCAGGGACTCCATCCTGGTAACATAGTTCCTGTAGCAGCTGGCACTGAGTTTTTTGCACTCCAATCTCAGCTTCTTGAATCGGATATATGCTGGTTTTGTGTGTGTTCTCTTGTAGTGCGCGTGTGCCTCTTTTTTTTGCCTAACTTTATTTATGAGTTCTTTTGAGAACCAACACGGGTAGTCGCTGGTTTTCTTTGAGAAGACTGGAACATGGTACTCAATGCATTCATTGATTTTCTCATAAAACCACTTAACTTTATCATCAACGGTGTCAATCATGTATAACTCAATCCAGTTGGTCCTAAGGAAGAATCTGTTGATTGCTACATAGTCAGCACGTCCAAATGCGTAGGTTGGTGGGCTATGTGGTTTTAAGTTGGCCTTGCTACTAACGTAAACGTGCAAGGCAGGGTGGTGTTCATCCTCGTCAATTATAGGGTGTGATTTCTCTGGTTTCACATAGAAATTACTGAAGCATCATAAGTCGAGGAGATGATCGTAGGAGTTCCGTACTTCGTTCATATATATGGGCTTATATAAATATATATATAAGTCCATTTTTTTTTTAAATAGAAGAGCGAACAAGGAATGCGTGTCGCATGAATATTCTAACTATTTTCAAAATAAGTCAAACGCTTGTGCTATGAAAATAGGACTAACTTGCTTGTGTCCTGGAATGGGGCCCGAACCACCGATCATCACACCACTAGGCGAGCGTCATGACCACTACAACAACCATCTATTCTTGATATTAATTTAAAGATTTAATTTCATTTAAACCATTTAATGTGCCCTTGAATCATTTCATAATCTCACCAAACATCTTTGTGTAATTTAACAAACATCCAAATTTATATATACACACACACACATACTCAATATTTGTTTTGATGTATTTAAATATAAGCGTTTAAAAAATGCTCCTCTATGGAGTAGATATCTAGACCATATACCAGGCACTAAAGGTTTATTGGATTGACCACATTACCAAAAGAGAAATTATGACAAACAAAAAAAAAATAACAAATATTAGAATTTATATAACACTAGCTGTTCGTACCCGGCGTTGCACGGGTTAAAGATTAAGTTGAAAATTAGTTTGTGGGGGAAACAAAGGATTAATTCGAATGGTATAGGTTTGCATCGAAAATATATCTGGAGGAGGAGAAAAGGTAAAAGGGGAGGGAGGAAATATAACCTATGTTACCTGCCGAGTCCTAAAGAATAATTTTCCAAATTTGGAGTCTTCTCGGGCAAACGGTACAGATTTCCATCTAAAATATATCAGCGGAGAGAAAGGGCTAAAAGAATAGGGGGGAAATGTCGCCTATGTTACTCGCCGAGTCCTAAAGAATAAGTTTCCAAATTTTGAGTCCGATCGGTCAAACGGTACAGATTTTCATTGAAAATATGTCAGGGGGAAGGGGTATGAGAATAGGGGGGAAATATCGGCTATGTTACTCGCCGAGTTCTAAAGAATAAGTTTCCAAATTTCGAGTCCGATCGGTCAAACGGTACAAATTTGCATCGAAAATATGTAAGGGGAGGGAAAGGGGTACGAGAATAGGGGGGAAATATCACCTATAATACTCGCCGAGTCCTAAAGAGTAAGTTTCCAAATTTTGAGTTCGACCGGTCAAACGGTACAAATTTGCATAGAAAATATGTCAGAGGGAGTGAAAGGGGTATGAGAATGGGGGGAAATATCGCCTATGTTACTCGCCGAGTATTAAAAAATATGTTTCCAAATTTTGAGTCCGATCGGTCAAACGGTACAAATTTGCATCGAAAATATGTCAGAGGGAGTGAAAGGGGTATGAGAATGGGGGGAAATATCGCCTATGTTACTCGCCGAGTATTAAAAAATATGTTTCCAAATTTTGAGTCCGATCGGTCAAACGGTACAAATTTGCATCGAAAATATGTCAGAGGAAGGGGAAGGGGTATGACAATAGGAGGGAAATATCGGCTATGTTACTCGCCGAGTCCCAAAGAATGAGTTTCCAAATTTTGAGTCCGATCGGTCAAACGGTAAAGATTTGCATCGAAAATATGTCCGGGGAGGGGTATGAGAATAGGGAGGAAGTGTTGCCTGTGTTAACCGCCGGGTCCCAAAGCATAAGTGTGCAAAATTTGAGTCGAATCGGACAAACGGTGTGGATTTGTATAGAGAACAGACAGACAGACAGACAGAGAGACATTGAGTTTTATAGGTATGGATATACTAATAAGTGATTCTGTGCGATGAATATCTTACAGCTCATCTTATCAGATTTATATTGATTACCGGACGAGCAGTCGAGACTCGGTTGATTTGAATATCAATTAACATTAAGTTTGTTTATTGTGTACCTACACAATTTTAGATTGTAAATAAATATATTTTTAAAAAATCGACATGCAATATAATATAAGGTTTTCTTAAAATAATAACTATCACACTTTATAACCGATGTAAATGTTCTTCTGGTTAGTGTCTTCTGGGGTATTATGCCGTGTTATTACAATTTTCCATCATCAGAGCTAATGTTAACACATTACCCCTGATGATGGACCTGCAATAGGATCCGAAACGTCGGCGAGAAAGGTCGTAATAACACGGCATAATACCTCAGAAGACACAAACCAGAAGATTCTGAATGGCCGTGAAAACCTAAGAACATGTATGTAAAGGTATTTGGAAAATTTCTAAATAATTTTTTAATGTTTTGAGATCAAGATTTATTGTATATTTATTTAAAATAACGAGTTTTTAGTATATCAACTTATGCAACACATTTTCATTGTATTTTTGGCAGATTTATATAGAAATACTACATATATGGCAAAAGGTCTCATGACATAATTTCCGTAAAATTTCAATGCACATTCTTACTGAACTGACTGACTTTATATCTATTTACATACATAAATAGGTTATACTTAAAGGACCTCACAGGAAGCGTTAATCTCTGGAGAACAGAATACATAGATCCATTAAAAGGAAGAAGAAGATGAAGACATAATGGATTTCGTGAACTTGATAACTACTCCCGTAGCTGTTCTAAGATTTTGATAAAACATTTTAAAATACATCTCAGCTTCGTTCGATATTCACTTTGATTTGTGATCTTCTGTGTATAATTTTCTGGGATATTCTGCCGTGTTCATGTGATCTATTATCAGGGCTGATGTGACATCACATCAGCCCTGATGATAAAAAATCGTAACACCGTTCATATTGAACCAAAAAAAATAAATAAAAGGTACTATAAAACGGGAAATGTAATTTTCTTTCACGCACAGATGAAATAAATCTAATTCTTGCGGCCAGTGCTGACTTATATTTTTTGTAAAAAAATACGTACACGGTATGCATATCACATTAATGAATGATTTTTCAAATCATGCTTTTAAAAATAGAGTCAATTTAGTAGTCTCCCGAGATGAGGCCTTAACTAGAAAAATATAATCCATGTGGAATATAGTTTTTCGTCTTCCTGTACCAAAACCACCAATCAGTTTTAGAACATTGCTGTGTTTGGTGACAAATTCTGAATAACTGGGATCTTTTCCTTTTCCACATTACTTCATCATTCTAACATCGCAAAAGTATAATTTTAGCATCGAAGATTGCATGAATTCTGATTAAATTATGTCAGAATTTGTTTTATTAAGATAAATATTACGTACTAAATTCTGTACACTAAGTATTTTGGTTATTTGAAAGTAATAAATTATTGACGTTTATCAAGAAATCAGAGTTACGGTGACTGAGAGTAGTTAAAAGTAGAATCGCTCAGGCGTAAATGTGAAAAAACATATAAAAATTGGAAAAGAAAATATAATATAAGGAGGTTTAAAACGAAGTGCAAAAATTTTATTATGAAAACTTTTAAATGATTAGATGGAATGCAATATGTCTCAAATGAAATCATATATTAGCCCACACAACATTACGTGTGGAACTAAATTATTAAGATAAATAAATAAAATATTGAAGTCCTACTTTGGAGATTGAATAGCTATTCTAAAGAAGATTTATGAAAGATGACGAAAGAAGATGAAAAAAGGACAGCAAGTTCTGTTAGCTCTGCCTATCTGCGGAGAAAAATTGTAGATTGTTTAGTGTCATCATAATATAGAATAAAATATTCATCATCATCACTATTTGCACTACAACCCATGGTGACTTTTGGCCTACTCATTTCCTCATTTTCCTCCATTGATCTCTGTTATACTCAGGTTTCCTCTGGATTTCTAAGACAAGTATGTCTTTGGAGACGTGTGATAGGACACTCATGACTAGGAACTTATCAATTCTTCTTATTCTGCTTCCTCTTCTTCTAGATCTGTTGATCTGTTCTGGCAAGCTGCTACCCTTGGGATGTCAAGATCCAACTGTCCCTCCTGCTGATTGCAATAACTGATGATTGGGGAGGATTGCAATAACTGCAATGTGAGGGATTTTGGAGTAGTTCATTCTGTTTACACGATCTCTCCAGGATCTTCTTCTTGCTCTTCTCCGTCATACAATATCTTCGGAGCCACGTGTCCGTCTTATTTCTTCATTGCGGATTCAATCTCTAAGCATTCTCTCTGTGATTGCTCTTAAAGTTTTCATTTTCAATGTCCTCTTCAGATTCCTTGATCTGGTTGTGTCAGCGCTTGTTTTTACACTATAGGTCATGAGTGTCCTATCATATATTATCCTATCGTCTTGTATATTCGTACTTTGCTTTCTATACGCATGTATTTAGTGCTCCAAATGATATTGCGAAAACATTTAGATATGGCGGAGGCTTTATTAGTCTGCTCCCTAAAATCAGAGTACAGAAAACTGTTGCTCGAGATCTCTACTTCTAGGTATTTAATATTAGGTCCTTACATATGAAATTGGCGTTTTGCCGTATTGGCAAATTTGATCTCAAATATCTTCTCTTTGGTTAGGAATTCCAAATCCAAATTTATACAGCTATTTACTCATGTATTTGTGTTTTGAAAATTATAATTCATTTGTTTTTTTCCTCAATTGTTTTTTTCTTTGCGTCACTCAGTTTACAAAATGAAAAACTTGAAATATCGCGTTATTTACGAGTACGAGTTCCACCGTGGCACCAGTGCTGCAGAACGGCTCGAAGGATTAATGATGTGTATGGCGACGGTGCCGCAAAAGAAAACACAGTGCGTTTTTGGTTCTAACGTTTTCGTTCTGGAAATTTCGACCTGCAGAACAACCCCGTGGACGGCCGGAGACCAAAGTTGATAATGAAGAATTGAAGGCTATTGTGGAAGCGGATCCATCGTAAACCACATCCGAGTTAGCTGCAGGCTGCGGTGTTAGTGATAAAACTGTTTTAATCCACTTGAAGAAAATTGGTAAGGTGAAAAAGCTTGAAAGGTGGGTACCTCACGAATTGAGTGAAGCAAATCAACAAACGCGCGTTGACTGCTGCGTTGCATACTCAACCGGTACAATAATGAATGGATTTTAAATCGAATCATTACCTGTGATGAAAAGTGGATCCTGTACGATAATCAGAAGCGCTCATCGCAATGGCTGAACCCTGCCAAACCAGCCAAACCATGCCCCAAGCGAAAATTGACTCCAAAAAAATTACTTGTGAGCGTTTGGTGGAATAGTGCTGGTGTCGTTCACTACAGCTTTCTTAAATCTGGCCAGACGATTACGGCAGATGTCTATTGTCAGCAACTGCAAACCATGATGGAAAAGCTAGCTGCTAAACAACCGAGGCTGGTTATCGCTCTAGGCCACTGCTGCTTCATGATAACGCTAGACCACACACTGCACAACAGACGGCTACCAATTTAGAGGAGCTTCAATTGGAATGTCTAAGACATCCACCTTACTCTTCGGACCTTGCTCCAACAGATTACAATTTTTTTCGAAATTTGGATAACTTCTTGCAAAGGAAAAAATTCAACTCCGATGGGGCAGTCTAAACCGCCTTCAAAGATTTTATTGATTCCCGTCCGAATGGTTTTTTTAGTAAAGGGATTAATGAACTACCTATGAGATGGCAAAAGTACATAGATAGCAATGGTACATACTTTGATTAAATAAATATATTATAATAAAAAAAAATCGGCTTTATGTTCCTCCCATACTAAACTCAATTTCATATGTAAGGACCTAATATAACCCATTCTACTGGTTTGTTATCTATAACTATTTTCTGGTTTCTTATATTAGGTCCTTACATATGAAATTGGCGTTTAGTATGGGAGGAACATAAAGCCGATTTTTTTTAATTATAATATATTTATTTAATCAAAGTATGTACCATTGCTATCTATGCACATTTGCCATCTCGTAGGTAGTTCATCAATCCCTTTACTAAAAAACCATTCGGACGGGAATCAATAAAATCTTTGAAGGCGGTTTGGACTGCCCCATTGGAGTTGAATTTTTTCCTTTGCAAGAAGTTATCCAAATTTCGAAAAAAATAGTAATCTGTTGGGGCAAGGTCCGGAGAGTACGGTGGATGTCTAAGACATTCCAATTGAAGCTCCTCTAATTTGGTAGCCGTCTGTTGTGCAATGTGTGGTCTAGCGTTATCATGAAGCAGTAGTGACCTAGAGCGATTAACCAGCCTCGGTTGTTTAGCAGCTAGCTTTTCCATCATGGTTTACAGTAGCTGACAATAGACATCTGCCGTAATCGTCTGGCCAGATTTAAGAAAACTGTAGTGAACGACACCAGCACTAGTCCACCAAACGCTCACAAGTAACTTTTTTGGAGTCAATTTTCGCTTGGGGCATGGTTTGGCTGGTTTGGCAGGGTTCAGCCATTGCGATGAGCGCTTCCGATTATCGTACAGGATCCATTTTTCATCACAGGTAATGATTCAATTTAAAATCCCTTCATTATTGTGCCGGTTGAGTAATGCAACGCAGCAGTCAACGCGCGTTTGTTGATTTGCTTCACCCAATTCGTGAGGTACCCACCTTTCAAGCTTTTTCACCTTACCAATTTGCTTCAAGTGGATTAAAACAGTTTTATCACTAACACCGCAGCCTGCAGCTAACTCGGATGTGGTTTGCGATGGATCCGCTTCCACAATAGCCTTCAATCTTCATTATCAACTTTGGTCTCCGGCCGTCCACGGGGCTTGTTCTGCAGGTCGAAATTTCCAGAACGAAAATGTTGGAACCAAAAACGCACTGTGTTTTCTTTTGCGGCACCGTCACCATACATATCATTAATCCTTCGAGCCGTTTCTGCAGCACTGGTGCCACGGTGGAACTCGTACTCGTAAATAACGCGATATTTCAAGTTTTTCATTTTGTAAACTGAGTGACGCAAAGAAAAAAACAATTGAAGAAAAAACAAATGAATTATAATTTTCAAAACACAAATACATGAGTAAATAGCTGTATAAATTTGGATTTGGAATTCCTAACCAAAGAGAAGATATTTGAGATCAAATTTTCCAGAACGGCAAAACGCCAATTTCATATGTAAGGACCAAATATATAATAAATCTCATCGATTTGTTTTGTAACTATTAAAAAAATTCTGATATTTTAATTATATTTACATTGTTTTTTGATATTTTGCTTTGTTATAATTCTTAATTTATAAATGCAATAATAACTCTTAAAAAAATTATTATACTTGTAATTATTTTGGATTATTATTTATGAAACTGTAAAATGATATGTTATAAATAATTTCTCGGTTAACTAAAGGATTTTATTTTACTGTGGTAGTCCGTTACTGCTTTCGTGCTAAAATTCCATAAAAATGAATTGCTTGATCAATTACCATGTCATAGCTATCAGATAACGTAATCCTACGTAACACGTTATTGTAAATAAGTGCCATAACGCTCATTTAACTTAATCGTGTCGTGTCTTTTGAATTTCCACGCGATCGATGCTATCCGCTAGTTTCAAAATAACAACGAACTATTATAAAGAAAAAAAAATGTCCCGGCAGCAGCCAAATATATATTTTTTTTATTGATTTGATTTTCCTGTACGTCTTTCTAATTGATTAATAAAATAGGTTTGAAAAATTAACATAACTTTGTTCTGAAATTGCAACTTAACAATAAGAATGTTTTATTTAAATTTAATTCAGAAATTTAATTTTATATAAATTATATTTTGAATATAATTCAGACACTTCTAAAATATTATTTTTAAATAAGAATTTTAAAAATTTGGCACATACACTAGTCAAATTGTACTTTTTGAACTTGATTTTAAATTAATTGAGTGAATTTATTATAATTAATATTTTCTTTTAAAAAGAAAATGTTAATAATTTAAAAAAAGTTATATATATAATATATATATATATATACATAAAATAAACCGCATATCACAATGGAAACACTGGAGCAATTTATATATATATATATATTATATATAATATATATATATATATATATATATATATATATAATCTAATTGCTCCAGTGTTTCCATTGTGATATGCGGTTTATTTTTAATATTATTTGTATTAGGAATGTGATTATATATGTGGTGTTGCTGCGTTGAATCAGAAGATGCGTATGTTCTAACGTTAGGGATCACCAGAATGTGGGATGACCCGACCTTTTGTTGCGTGTCCTTCTTGCCTAGGGGTCACCACTGTCACCAGTTGTAATTATATGATGCTGTATTGCTTCAGAAAGTTGCTTAGTTCATTTCACGTCGTGGGTCACCAGAATGTGGGGATGACTCACGTCGGAGTCACCAGAATGTGGGTAATCTACTCGCGTCGGATATCACCAGAATGTGGGAATGACTCAAGTCACCAGATTGGGGGGTTCCGTGTCCCGGAACCCACTTATGTACAATGTATTACAGGATGAATGACAGCTGACATGAACAGAAAGCCGCGGTCAGTTTTGTGGAGTTTATTTATTTTCGATTGAATTACAGTGAGTACTTTGTCGCTCGACCTTGGTAGGTAACGTCGGTCATCGATGTGCCAGCTGATTGGGTGCGCCTGGGGTCGTCAACTTTCTTCCTGGTCGCGTGCGTAGCGGGTGAAGGTCAAGGTGAAGATCGTGTTGTGAGCTGGAAATGGTGCTGATGACTGATGCAGGTGGCGTGTCACGGTGAGGTCGAGAATGATCTGGTACCCTCGAAAGCAGACGGTGTTTGCTGCTGGAATTTGCGAGGACAGTGGAGTGATGAGGCTGACAATGATCGATAGACTGGAGACTGGAGACGTAACAATTGTGTTTGATGTTGTAGATATTGCGGGTTGTAAATTGGTCGTATGGCATAGAGAGAGACCAGTTACGCAGCTTAGTCTATATAGTCAGCTTAGATGCTACGTCGAGCAGCGTGACGTTGTGGTTACGGCATAGGGAAATGACTTGGGACTTTGGCACTACGTCTTTTATATCCAGATTTTGGTATCGAAAGGTGTACAAAAAACTTATGTGAAAAAGGAGCCGTCAGCATATTTAATTTATTTTGTGTGCGTGAGATTGTGCAATTAATTGATTGATTGCTTGATCCTGCAAGTGGTCAAGGAATCCAAAAAAACTTGGGAAGATTTTGGATCTAAGTGAGAAGAGAATTACCTCACGGCAATCAAAATTTTCTGGCAAACAATACACCAACTTTATAACGGAGATGCAATCACGACCAGATGCATTAAAGATGAGGCAGGCAACCTGTTGAATTAAAATGTAATTCTCAATAGATGGAAAGAATACTTTGAGAAGCTGTTGAACGCCTCCCAGACAGGGACCCAAGAAGTGCTGAATAGCATAGAAAGAGACAAAGAGGTTGAAATTTTGTAGAAAGAAGTAAAACTGGCAATTGGATCCTTTAAAAGGAGAAAAACAGCCGGACTAGATGAGATAAGACCTGAAATGTTAAAAGCTATGGGCAATCAAGGCCTCACATGGTTAACCCGAGTTTCCTCGGTGACTTGGAGAACGGGTAAGGCCCTTAAAGCTTGAAGCACAGGAATTTTAGTCCCAATTTTTAAAAAAAGGGATCAGAAACTATGCTCTTACTATTGAGGAATTACACTCAGTTAACCAAGAAAAGATTACACCAGGATCCTGAAAAAAGATGTCGAAGAGCGTCAGAGTACAAAATATAAGAAGAACAATGCTGCTTTAAGACAAGATAAGTCAGAGTCACTACGGATCAGCTTTTCACACTTCAAGTGACCATATAAAAATGTTGGGAATGCAATAAGTTAACATTTATTGGATTTATCGATTTAGAAAAGACAAAAAATGTCTCTAATATTATCCATTCAAGTAAACGAAAGATTATGAATATTGCATTATGTAGAATGATCACTTAATCTACATCATATAGGTTGCCACAGTCCTGGGCCAACTGTAATTAATTTTCATTGTTAGCAAATAAGAAATTGTTATTAGGTTAACGAACCAGGTTTACTATGCATATATAATAAAATTAACTGCTGAATGCTGAATTTCGAATTCGAATTCGAAAGTAGTTTGATTCGAAACTTTAATACGACAGCATTTGTGATATCGATTATCTTTCAATGCCTCCAAATAATGAATGCAACAATGAAGAGAAGTTAATCAGCATTTGGAAAGCCATAATGTTGTTTGATTAGTTTTATCTTCATAAAATGAACATACAATTTGCTATGTTGCGAATACGGGCCAGGAAATTTTGACACGAAAACAACGATAGGTAAAAAAATGCCTATGGTACCTGTTTTGGTTGGAAATGTGACTTTAAATTTGACCAGTGTAATTTTTTCCCTAATATAGCAGTCTTCACGAACAAACGGATGGAAAATAAAGGCAAGTGACATCTGTCAAAACATCCGGCGTTTAAATTTTGAATATCGAAAAACCTGCATTAGTAAGCGAGCAGGAAAGTTGGGATGTTGGACAATGTACGACCAATGGATGCAAATATTTAATTTGCTAGACTTCATACATTAAAGTTCACACTTTGCCTAAACTTGATAAAGAATAACCATGTACCTATCTGTTTCTTAAAAAGTTAACCGGCATGGCTCTATGCGTAGATGCCAGTTTTGAACCAATGTATCATGTAATAATTCACGTTTGTACTACACTGATCGTGGACATAAGTTCCGTTTTATTTTTCCTACAGGACCTTTTAATATTCCCACAGGATTATCATATAGACGGCAATCTATAAGTATCAATTCAAGTCTCAAATGTGGAAAGCAAATGTTGTGACAGAATAGCAGGTCGAAAGTCGAGGAAATTTGCCATCAGAACAGGACTCAGACATATCTTATTCACGGTATTTATGGACGAGATCAGCCAATTAGGCATTGTGTCATAATGGGGTGAATATTGGGGAAATGGAGGGAGGGAGACTGTTACTTGCAGATGACATTGCTTTGCTGGCAAATTCACCAGAGGATGAGGATTTGATGAGGAAACAAATCGCGCGGGGATGACGCTGAAAGCTGATAAATCCAAAATCATGGTGATTGGCAGAAGCAAACAATAATGTAACATAACGTGTCAAAATAAACGCCTAAAACAGGTGAACATTTTCAAATAAGCAAGAAGTTGAATTGAATAAGAGGACAGAAGCCGCAAGATAGCTCGATCCTTGTATTATCTAGTACTTAGAAAAGCTGAGCTCAGCCAGCGAGTAAAGTTGGCAGTATTCAAATCAGTTTTCAAGCCAACCCAAGTGTACGACCACGAACATTGGATCTTGATCTTGAAGAAACCCACTCAAGGCTACAGACTATAGAGATGGGATTTCTACGAGGAATAGGAGTTATCAGAAGAGACAGAATCAGAAATACTTAAATAAGAGATTGTCTCGAAGTAGAACCCTTATTGATATTTATCGAGAAATCACGTTACGGTACCTGGGATATATATTGCGGATGCCAGATAGATTTCCAAGAAGGATATTCCAGGCAAGACCAGAATGCAGAAGACCTAGGGGTCGTCTTAGAAGTACTAGCGGAAACAGTTGGAGGACTGCTGCGAAGTGAGGTTGCAACTAAATTGGGCTGATTCTTGAGCCAATCCCAAGATAGGAAAAGTTGGAACCTTCTATGCAGTGCAGGGACCCCGACCCATAAGGATGAGGAGTAGATGAAGAAGAAGCATTCAATTTTGTTCTAGATACAAATATTTCTGAATATTTTCTATTAGTAACTGCATGGATTCTATTTGCACATCAACTCGGTATTATTCTGATTCATTTTTTGGCCGATTTTTATAGAAAATGTTCATGTGCGCTAAACAACGACATCAAATATTCTTAGTTGTCAATAGTGAAGGTATCTAAGAGTGGCATATTTCAATAAACTTTTATAATTACGTCCTGCCATCAGAAAGTAGATTTTATTATAGAGAAACCTATAATGTTTCTCTATGGCACTAAATATTATATGAAATCATTTTTTAGAATATTTTGAGTTTGTTCAAATCTTTCAGAACAGTGCTGGATTTTTGTCATGGAGACATTATTATTATAGATATCTATAATATACATTAATTAAGTCATTTTTAATTTAATTGTAATGCATTGTTTTGCATCAGTAACATTAATATAAATATTTGGTACGAATTATCCCTATGGAAGTAAAATATGAATTACGTGAGTTATGATGAAAAATATATATTTTTGTATTCACAGTGTGCCTACCTACAGAAATAAAATTAAAATAATAAACTTTTTTGTGTAAACATTTGTTAAATTTTTATTGAATCATTTATTGTTATCAATTAGTGAGGACATTTTCAATGTTATACAATATGTAAAAATATATATGAGATATGGATTGTTACGAAAATTGATTGCAAAACAAAATAAATTAAAATTGATATGTTGTCATTCGCATTCAGCATAGGTACAAATTCGTAATACTAGTCATACATTTTTTTTTGGATAATTGTGTTACTTATGCATTGCATCCTTATTTATTCTTTTTGCACATTCTTGTGTGATTTTACTTCTCCTAATAATTGTAAATTATGCAAGATAAAAAGAGTACGTTAACTAATGGATATCCAAAAAATGTGAGATGTATTTTGTAACACATTGCACATGTAGATATTGGAATAGATATATAATAAATAAAGCGAATTTACTTCGAAACATTCAAGAACTAAAGAAACACTCAACAATAAAAATTCATTGTTTATATTACAAGAACTTTGCGTTTTTTATGTGCTGTTTAGAACAGTGTTTCCTGAAGAAAGCATCATCTTTGATATGCACATAGTGGTTGAGAAATATAACAATAGAAGAGTGACTACAGAAAGAAAAGTGAATAATAATTAGAATACAGTAATTGAATGTTTATAAAATCTTGTCAAAAGAGGCAAGATTAAAGGGTGCATATTCGTATTCGTAGTGCAAACACTTATGCATTGAAGTGAAGCTCGAAATTGGTAATAGAAGAATAAAAGTAGACTGGTTGCAATGGAAATAAGATTGCCCAGGCGTATATGCAAAATATTTCTTCATCTCTTTCGTTATGCTCTTGGCAAAGAAGTCATGTCTTCTAATGTGATGACAACGAGAACGATAACCACTGCCAAAACTGTCCGGCGCTACCTGTCCCCAACTATAGCACTTCACCATCCTGAAGGCTTCCTGAAGTGATCTGTTAATTGCAGACTTCATCATATCCGTCCACCAAGTCGGTGTTGTCCATGGAGATGTTCTTTCGACTTTAACTTGTAACACTAGTCTCTTATGTAATGTTTGTGAATTTAATAAATCCAACAGTGACGTTGCTCAACATATTTTTCTTGTAATAAAGAGCAGCACACACCGCCGATCCTATATATTTACTGCACCTAACTTCCTGCGCTTTTGTTTTCTGAGCATTCGTGACTCATATTGAAAGATTGGGAAGATTAGTGACAGTCTTATCAGAATTTCTAATTTATACACAATTATTTCCTGACGGATATGTCAGGAGATAATTGTGTACTATTAAGTCCTCTCTAATTCTCTAATCTTTTGTACCTAAATAATCGTAATAAATCCCTAAAATATAATCTGAAAGAAAAGAAAATATTTTGCATTATGAAAGAAGATAAAATTGAAAAATTTGAACGTTTTTACTTTATTAAAAATGTAGCGAAATTTCATCCACTACCTATTGACATGCAACTGGAAAGTGTCCAGGTTGAGAAAAATATCAGCCTTATGATTTATTCACTTAGTTAAGTAAAAGCTCATTATTAGAAATGGCCTTTATGTTTAACTACTGCGATAGATTGAATTATATTCCTGAATTGAGATTTACGTCAAAGTTAATTTATAACAATTCACTCACTATTCGTTATGTCGCTTTTATAACACTTCATGACAAGCAGGTATTTTAATCTAAAGTTAATTATGATTATAATTTATATTTGACAAGCCTATTATTAAAATAATGACAATATTTTATTTAAGAATAAAATTTTATAAAAAAGTGTACATTTATATTTTTAAAACATTTGTAATATTTCTTACTGTTTTAATTAATTATAGACATAGAAGTAGTTGAAGAAATATTTTGATTCAACGATTGCGAACTTAAAATAAAGGTAAAAACTTAAATGAACCTATTAATTAAATGATTTAATCTTAATAAGGAAAGATTTGTTACATTATTTTTAACAGACTTCTGTTTCTGATAGCCTATGTAATTATGTGTAAGTATCGTGATCCTTTAGTCTTTTTTTACAGCACGAAATTCTTGCCTTTAATCCACGCAATCGTGCCTTATTTAATGTGACGGTCGCGGTCATTTCTCAGACTTGGTCTGTCTGCTTTGTTGAAGTTTGACCTTTCGCTCTTCGTCCTTGTAAATTGTTAGTTATCACTTATCTCTTTGTCAAGAATTATTTACCTGCACGTTGTGAATAGGCTTTATCCAATACGGAGAACATATCTAAGGTATCAAACATATTTAGTTATTTCCATCTCTGGATCCAGATTTCTACTCCACACACCAACATGCAAAAAAATCAGATAGGTACGGGGCAGAAAAATTTATGTCGATAGAATCGCTCGAGACAGACGCTTTGAATCACTTCGACAGCAATGCGCCTATGGAACAATCAGAGATGGAGTTTTTAGTTCTGTCTACGGCGTTACCTTTGATTTTTCAAAAATGAGATAGTGATAATCTACAAAAATTGATAGCGACTGGAATGTCAAACGGAGATGAATAGGGAGAGAATCAGATCAAGGACCATGCTGGTTATCATGTTGCAACTTCTCAAAAGACGTCCACAGGAAGAGATGACGGAAAGGACATTGACAGATCGTTAACCGGGTCGCAATCCTCAGTAATGAGAGAGCCAACTCAGAAGATGGTTATAGTATATTGTAAAGTAACATTACAATAGAGTACAATATAATTAAAATTTTGCACTGGGTTTTTCTAAAAAGGAATATGTAGTAAATATCATTACTTTCACACACAAATGTACCTACTATATCTGCAAATCAATGTAATAGAACTATCACATACATAGGCACGTATTTTTTAATTCGTTCTAACACTGTAAATTAACCGGATGAGCAGAAAATCTACAGGGTAATTTTCAAAATCAATTGGGCATCCAAAATAAATCCGGCTCAACGGGCTAAAGCCTCGACTGGATCTACAACCTTATACGGATGAACCGAGTAAATGGCACATAATAAGAAATATATTACGTTCGCTTAGTAAGAAAAACGTAAATCGATAAATTGCGAGGGATCCCTTTACACTGAGCCTCCTGATGTTTGATTCGTGCGGATGGTTCAGTCAAAGCAAGAGGCTGGAAGGCGTTTTACCTTTGGGAAATCGGCAATCAGCCTCCGTTTGATACATGGTGAGGGGTTGGTCGTCGGGTCGGGGGAGGGGGTGAAGGCGGAGGGGTGGGGAGAGGGGGGAAAGTTTCCCCGGCGGGGAAAATGTTCACCATTGAATGCCGTTTACAAATTTTTACGATCAAACCCAGTGATAGTAGTTGGAAATAAATTATTATTTACCTTAAAATTTGGAAGCGTGAAGATACATTTTTTATCGAATTCGTAAAATATATGGAGCGGAAATTTAAGATGTTTTCGCTGAATGTTGCTCTCTTTTACCAACGGTAATTTCATCAAATATAACTTATCACATAATATATTATAATGTAGGTATATTTGCGGTACTATGATCTATGAAATTTCCGAAAGTAGTTTGTATTAAAAAGTGAAGTAGGTTTAAATATTTCGTAAGGCCTCTGAATATATTAATATATTACTACTAAAAACCCACTTACTTGCCAAAAAATAATTTTCTATAATCATTTTTCTATTGGTACCATTACCTAACTAACTAACTAACTAACCATCACGCCGTTTCCCTGCAGGGGTAGGCAGAGAGGATTGAACGCCACACTCTTATATCCTGGCACACCACTTTTGCTTCGGCCACATTCATACATCTTCTCATACACGTTCTACGATTGTTGCGGCTTTTAACAGGGCCATCCTCAAATACTTGTAGTACCTGATCGTGCCAGGTCTTTCGCGGACGCCCTCTATTCCTGTTGCCTTCAACATTCGCCTCATATATTTTCTTAACCATCCTTTCCTCGTTCATACGTTCCACATGACCAAACCATCTCAGCACTCCTTTCTTTATTCTATCTACCACACTACAGCCAGCATTGCATTCACTTCTAATTTGTTCATTCCTCACTCTATCGACCAAAGATTTTCCACACAAGCGTCTTAGTGACCGCATTTCAACCGCATTCAGTCTACTTTCATTCCTCTTTTGCCAATTCCAGGCTTCACTTCCATACATAAGGGTTGGCACTAGAACGCCATTATGTACCGCTAGTCTTGCTTCTTTTGACAGATTCTTATTGGCCATAATTGCATTTAGTGCACCATTAACTTTGTTTCCCGCAGTTACTCTCCTTTCGATATCATTCTCAGCCTTGCCGTCTCTACTAAACATACTTCCCAAATACACAAACTCGTTCACTTGTTCTAAGCATTCGTTGTTTATAATTACATCACACTTAGTCACTCTTTCGTCTCTCTCGAATACCATCACTTTCGATTTGCTGACATTCATCAGAAGTTCACTCTGCATGCATACATCGGACATCCTGGATACCAAGCACTGCAGATCAGCTTCACTGTTAGCCACTAATACTGCATCGTCTGCGTATAGCAGACAGGATATGGTGAGTCCGTCCATTTTCGCTCCAACTTCTAGATCCTTCAGTTCTTTCATACAATTATCCATATACAGGTTGAAAAGCCATGGTGACATTACGCATCCCTGTTTGACACCTTTTGTAATATCAAATCATGATGTGAATGTCCCATTAATTCTCACGCAAGCACTACTTCCTTCGTACAGGGATGCAATTGCCTGTATGAGTTTACTCTTCACCCCATATTCAGACAAAACCTTCCATAACTTTCGTCTTATCACTCTGTCATACGCTTTTTGGAGATCCACAAAGGCACAAAAAAGTTTTTGGTTCTTTGCCAAAAACTTTTCGGTCATCTGATCCATGCATCCTCTTCCACTCATGACGGCTCCTTGTACATCCCACACTTTTTTTTTCGTTGTCAACCTCACTCTTTCTATCAAAATTCTCGCATACAGTTTGCCAACAGAGCTCAATAGGCTAATGGCCCGATAGTTCGCGCAGTCCATTCGCGACCCTTTTCCTTTGTATAGAGGCATGATAACAGCTCTTCTCCAATCCTTAGGAGTGTAGCTGCCCTCTAAACATTGGTTGAAGAGTCTATGAAGCCACGTGAGTATTACTGGACCACCACCCTTAATGTACTCGGCAGCAACATTGTCATAACCCACAGCCTTGCCATTCTTCATGTGCTTCAATGCTCTTTTGATTTCTTCCACAGTTATTTCATTCACACTGTCGTCACTATTCATAAATCCATTGGACGCCTCAAAGGAGTCCTCATTCACATTCCCATTACTCTCATACATTTCTTCAAAAAATTCCTTCCTATCTATCTTTTATTTCATTTTCGTTTCTAAGCATCTTTCCATTCTTTGACATAATAGCATTCACACAACCTCTTTTCGTACCACTTCGAGACTTTTTAACTTCCTTCCAAAAGATCTTGATATTCTCTTGGAAGTTCTGAGTCAATTTAAGTCCCTTGTCCTTCCTCAAACGCTCCTTTCTTTCTTTCACTCCGTGCTTTACCTTTTTCTTACATACAATATATAAATCCTTTGCTAGCGTATATCCATTCACATCTCCATTCTTTGATGCCAAGAGGTTACACCACACTTTTTTCTTCTCATTTATAAGATCTCTAATCTCGTCATCCCACCATGCATCTCCTTTCTTCCTTCCTTGGACGGTCACACCGCACACTTCCTTGGCTGACTCATACAGGCTCTTTTTGATGTGTTCCCACGCACTATCAATATTGAGCTCTTCCATACATTTCTCATTTAACCTTTCAGCGGTTTTCCTAAAGGTTCACATGTTGGTTTGTGTTTTTTATAAAAACACTCAATCCATTAGATGAATTTTATAAAAAGCGAACCAAATTAACATCTTTTGTCACGAAAAATTGACCAGTATCCAGTCGGAATTTACCATTGGCCGTCAGTCGCAGACAATTAAATGATTAATTAAATAAACAGACAGATTCACACAAAAAATGTGTGTTGTGTAAATTACAAATGTAATGTCTCGGTATATTGGTTAGCTGCCATATAAAATTTGTTTTGTACGGATGTATTAGAAATATGAATGTTTAAAAATGTAACCCGTAAAAGCCAAGTTTTTACAATACTCCCTTTCTCATTTTCGGGTTTCGTGTCTACCATATGCGTCGGAATCTCCATACAACTTACTGATTTGTATGAAGAAACCATTAAAAATTTGAAAAATCCAAAATTATACTATAATTTTTTGTTTTATGAAAATTTGATAGATCTTCTTGATCGTTGCCACAAGTCTGCTTGCAAAGTTTCAGCTCGATTGGATCACGGGAAAAGGGTCAAAAATCGATCCAAAAGTTTTTCGACGGCAAGCCGGCAAGCAAGCAAGCAGACGCCACGAGGTAATATAAAGGGAGTAAAAATTAGACAATCATTTTGCACCACAATGAATCTGTCACATCAATATATAATATTGAATGATAAAATGAAAAAAATCTGACTGTATATTATACATATTTGTTTGCCATTAATATAATACTGTACTACAATAAAAGCGAAATAAATGATAAAAAACCCTGCCCATTTCATTTCTTTTCAAAGGTTTGGCTTGTATATATTAAGGTGAATGAATTTTTAATATTTGATAAACATAAGTAACTTTCATTAGCCCAGTATTTTACAGAAGGCATGTCAGAAATTTTGAAAAAAAAAACAAACTTAAAGGTCGCTCATCTCCATAACTATTGATACTACTAAAACTACTTTTACTTGTCTTCGAACATTTTCTACTCTTTATGTAGGCAGTATCTACCTGTTAAGTATTGTGTACTAGTTCTGTCACCCTGAATATATGAAAATTGTTGACGAACTCCTGAAAGAATTCAATATGAATATAATAATGTGGTGACCGTACTCTGAAACACGTTATATAATGTTGGGTTGATTCATAAATAAGAGGTATTTGAGAAAAGGGTTTGTAATTTGTTCTGAAAAACTAGTTCTTACGGCATCCACTTACTTTGTAGGTAGCTGAGCATTTGTCAGTTATGAAACAATACTTGTTTTGTAAATATTTTTGTAGAAAAATATCAAATTTAAATCTGAAAATGGATGATTTAAAAGTGCATCTTCGCCAAGCAATATTTAGAAATCCAAGCGTGCCATGTAATTTTGAATGGGTAGTTTGTTGGTGGAGTGGTTATGACACTCACCTTGTTAAGCTAATTGGTCGGGGTTCGAGTCAGGAGATCACCGTATTAGTTCTATTTTCATAGTAGAAGCATTTAACTAAATTAAGCATTAGCAAAATTATTTGAATATTGATATGACGCGTATTCTATGTATGCAACTCTATGTTTAATTTTAAAATGATGAGACTTCTACGTTAGATTTTACTACTCTTCAGAAGACTTTATCAGCTGCAAAATGCATTGAATTGGAATTTATGAATTATGCAGAAATCTGTGATATTGTCTATCTAACTCATCAAAACCTCCAACTATTAAAAAAAAAATATTTATAAATCTTGCCGAATACATTATTAATTAAATTAATTTCGGTGGATTTTTATAATTTTTCAATTTCAGTAATAAAACGTTTATATTCATGAGTTATTTAAAGTTATTTTTTGATATTTAATAATGGTTACACCGCTGCATGCCACTGATACAAAATAAGCCTTACTCATTATTATGGCAATTGAGATACATGTGAAGGCACATCACCCTCCAAATATACCTATCTGAGGCTTAGCATATTCCCGCTAATAATGTACTAGTTATTTCTATTCTTGTCTGGAAGTAAGGGAAGGGAAGAATCAAGCCTGTAATGAAATAACGCTTAATTAAGTATGTAGGTACCTACATATTACACAAGACGAGGATTTATAATGGTTAAATTTTGTAGCAAATAGACCTAATATTGAAGTTGGAGTACCGAGAATAACGTATTAACAATTTATTCATGGTTCTACTTCCTCGTTTTCCTTTTCCTCCTAATAACGGATAAAATTTTCAATAATTCTTTGTATCTATGTTTTGAGAACACAATTATTGGATTTTGTCCAGAAAGGGATAATTATTATTAAAATAAAACACAAATTCATTCACAAATTGTTTTCACCACTTTATTAGATTATACAGTCTACATGTTTCGAGAACAATGTTCTCTTCTTCAGGATTGTTTGTGTACTAAAAAATTTAAAAAGTAAAACCATGCAAGTGTGTTACAGTGAAGGGGTGCGTTAGGGGTGGGGGGGGGTCGGAGGTGTTAATTATTAGGAATGTCATCTGAAGGGGATCTTAAGTGGAAAATGCTACTTTTTGGCAATTTTCTTAGTTATGCATGTATTCAAAGTATTTTCAATGATAATATAGAGTCCATGATTAATCTCAAATATTTTATAGTATCCACTTTTTCTTTATCTGTATCTCACTATTATACTTTCTATTTCCTAATTTTATTTCACTTCGCGCTTACTGTGAGTTAAAAGTCAGTATTTTTACCGTGTATATGCCGTTCATCTTTTGAATGAATGAAAATCTATCTTGCAGTAGTTCAAACGAAAAATATATTCGAAATTTAATACCTCTAGCTTGTCTTACTTTTCAGAATAAGTAGGTACTGAGATAATCTCTAATTTTTATTAAACTTCCCGAGGCTCGAGAGCAATATTTTTTTCGTGTAGACGTGTGTGTGAACTGTGTGATATTGAGATTGAAATAGAAACACGTGCGATTCTACAATGTTAAAAATCTGCCAACAGATTATTCAGCGTTATACAACGGATAAGAGCTAAATTAATGTGAATATTTTTGAATTTTGATTGAATTGAAATATTGAATTTAGGCCTCGTAGGTTGGGGGCACAAAATGAGTAGGTTGAGGAGTATATCGCATGTGGCTAAGGGAACGTTCGTAAATATTTCGTGTGGGGTGTAATAAATTTTATTGACCTCTTGTTACGTAACGCGACATTTAAACTAGGCAATGTGATGATTAGTTACGTGGATAGTTACGTTTGATAATAGTACCTTACCTATTTGAAAGGTAGTGATCAATTTTCTTTTATTTAAAGCACTCATTTATTATCCCGAGAAATTTTATTATTATACCCTGAAACGAATAAGAGAAGAATCTGGAATAATGCCCTTTATTTTTCGCAATTACGTCTTGGCTCTTCCACTAGTCTTGTGTTTTCGCCGAGAGAATCCCAATTTGAACTTGGCAGTCTCCCTTCTGGAATTCGGACCACACGTCCAAGCCAGATCGTCAGATCAGAGACATGAAAATTTACTCTAGTGTCTCTGGTACGAATTCTAAAATTCACTTAGCGTCACCTCGTTTCACATTGTCGTTCCATCCATAATCCATGTTATTTTCGCTGCACTGGATTTCGGAGGACACTTCCTTTATCATTATTTCCACTGGCGACCTTGTGTAGAAGGTTCTGAACCAGCGGCGTGCAGCCAGTAGTTTGACATAAGTTGCATTTATCTATAATTTCTACGAAATAAATCTAAGTTAAGAGACTTATTCAGATTTTGTGATTGACTGAAGAATGAACATATTAGGAAAGAATAGTAGCTTGTTGGACTTGTGGTTAGGACTCTCGCCTCGTGATCCAAAGGTCGCGGGTTCGATCAGCAAGTTAGTCCTATTTTCATAGCACAAGCGTTTAGCTTAGTTTGGAAATATTGATGTAAGAATATTGATGTGACACATATTTCGTGTTCGAATCTCTATGTCTCATGTTGAGTGAATGAATGAGGATAGGATGGTAAGAAGAATATAAATATGACGAGTTGGCGGCGCCAGAAAGAGTGGGCGGTCGCAAAAGAGAGTCGTCAGTGTCTTGTGTCAGGGAACAAGAGTGTGGCGCTTCATCATCTCTACTCGGTAGTAAAATTGGTTAGTCCCTCTTTTTCTCGTGACCGATCCGTTCAATGGACGTTGGCTATCAACGCTTTATTTACTGCGGCCCGAAATAGCTCTACAGCCATTATGTTCTCCTTTTTCGAAGGTCCCGACTTTTGCCATTCTTTTCCTGTATTATGAGATACAAGATCTCGTACTTCTATGGATGTCTCATCACGTGTCCGAGATATTCAAGTTTTCAAATTTTTATTGATTTAATTACTTATTTTTCTTCATTCTTCGGAACCATAACATATTCATTCGTCAAACTAGCTTATTTCGAGTTTGTTCTGTAAAATTAAGATTTGATTTCGCCTTTTTCTCAATGTATATAATCATATACATTGTATATAATCATATACATTGAGAAAAAGGCGAAATCAAATGTTAATTTTACAGAACAAACTCATTTACTCGAAATAAGCTAGTTTGACGAATGAATATGTTATGGTTCCGAAGAATGAAGAAAAATAAGTAATTAAATCAATAAAAATTTGAAAACTTGAATATCTCGGACACGTGATGAGACATTCATAGAAGTAGAGATCTTGTATCTCATAATACAGGAAAAGAATGGCAAAAGTCCGGACCTTGGAAAAAGGAGATACATACAATAAACGATTCAACATACCAACTGCACGCTTATTTAAAAAAAAAGCTTTGAATGTAGGTATAGCGTTATATACTGTAAAATGCTCTAATACTGGGAAAGATGGATTAGATAAGGAGAATTATTTCCATGACCTATTTCATACATTAGTCTGTAGAAGGGTAGTCTGTACAAAAAAGAACCTATAAACAAGGTTAAGGCTGTGTGTGATCGAAAATATGACTCAATGAAGAAAAACTCTCCAGGGAACGAAATTCAATCGGTGAACGCTACAAAAAACGCGTCGAAGTATGGAATGTAACATCATTTCCAGTATTTGATTTAGGCATTTCTTTATATTTGGATAATGGATGAATATTCTTAACCAATTTTTATGTAACATTTTTTGTTCCGAATTCACGTTAGTTTAGTTATAGTCGTTTCGATTAGAAAAATCTATACAATGTTTATCCTGAATAATTATCCTGAATAATATAAAAGTGCACACTGATTATAATTGGGAAAAATCAATGGCGTAGATAAAAAAATTTACGACTTCTTGCCAATATTCTACAAGTTTTTCGAAACCTCTGCGATAAAAACCACCCGGTCTTGACACGAAGAATTCGAAAAGTAAGAGGTGTTGAAAGTGCTCACTTTTGTCTACTTGACATTTCATTTTGAAGGCATGTAATTAAATAAAATAATAAATTTACCGTAAAAGCAAACACAAGGAACACAAATCTTGTAAAGCAGATAATTTTGTTTCTATTGAAGAAGTTTCGTATATTAGTATCCTTTACCAGTTTGTTTTACCTTTGGAAAGTATTTTAAATTTTGTAAAAGAACAGACCCAAGTTACATTAACATTTTATATAAGAATATACCAAGTTGAATGTCTTTTCATTTAAGAAAGACAAACGAATTAGTGTGTGTAAGCTATGTATTGTTTCGTTGTGTTGGTGTTTACGGGTATAAACACTAACACAACTAAACCATGTGCCTCGTACGCACAGCTGGCTTACGCATACTGAATAGATTATCTTTCTTAAATGAAAAGATGTTTACTAAGTGGTTTTGTCCATTAGACAGGAAGAAAAAATGGCATTCGGTCTCCCAAAATTATAACATTTTCATAAAAAAAATTGTGTTTCAGGCTTTTAAATGTACCTCACTTCGCTTTGTGGCGACGGAATGGTCTAAAACTGACATCTTAGCGGGGTAGTGTTGTGAACGTTTATAATAATTTTACGTATTTACATGGTAGGTATATGTGAATTTTTTTTTTCATGTTCTAATTCTATTTTTGAATGAGGTGGATTGTAAAAATTATAAATCTTTACTTGCTCTGGGAAAAGTATCAATATCAAAAGCAATGTTGGCCGTGAATATTTTGGAGCCTAATGAACCGTAGTAAACTGCCATTGGTAAAAGTTTAATTAATATCAAAGTATATTCAACAATACGCATTCGATTACGAACCGAACGATTAGAGTATCTACCAAAAACAATATTTTTGATTAAAGGAAGAGAAGACATTTATCATATTATTATCAACTGTACCCGACTGCAGAAAACAGTTTTCAATTATTTTTTGTGCTCTTTGCACTGTATTTTCCATTTCTTCATATGTGTGAAGCATATATGTGAAGCAGGAGAATGCAGTAAGCATGATAAGAAGCATGACTTTTTCCTAAGCATATATTTTGAAAAGAAACCGAAATAAGAGATATATCTCATAATATTCCAATCAAAATAATTATGATTTATTCAGTTTTTAATTTTTCATAATATTCTGCCAGATATATGTATGCTGAAATAAAAGTCATATTTCTTGTTCTCACCGCACGCCCCTGATGTGAACATTTACAGGGTACAAAAGAGAAGGCAGCAATATACAAAAAATAAAAAATATATTTTGAATGCAGTTACCGAGGATTAATAATTTAAAATATACTGAATTCTAGATTTTTTAATCTATCCCTACCAAAATCATATTTTTTCCTTTTCGTTTCCTATAAATTTATAGGCTATGTTTCCTATAAAATCTTGAATTCAGTACATTCCAGATTATTAAATATCGATGGCTGCATCTAATTTTGTTTGGATATTGCTGCCTTTGCTTTTATACCCCAAATAACTAGAATTTGCATTTCCAGTTTCTTACAGGCAGCGAACGTTGTGAAAAAAGTCTTCGATAAGCTAAAAAAAGATTCCAGGCCTAAGACTGACAAGATTTGGCACACGACAGAAATGCCTGGAGAACCTAGATGGCCCGTAGCACCAAATGATTAGGATGTTTATGTATCATTTAAAATTCGGTGTTTGATATTACTTCATCGAAAAAATATTCCTTATTAAAAAGTACGCTTTTATAATATAATGGAATAACATTTGTATCCCGCGCAGTTGTTCAAACACAGTATAAATATTAAGTGTGGGGTATTCAAATAAAAATATTCTGTCTATTCGATAAACAATGTTCTGAAATGTATTGGAAAACTTACCCGAGGCAAATACACAATATGGAAAACCGCGAAATTTGCAATTCATTTTAAATTCCTAACGGGAGTGGAAGAATTTGAAATGAGATTACATTTTGAAGAATGAACAAGATAAACACACTCGCATCAAATTCAGCAAAGTGCCGTAAATTTATTCACATAAAATTAATGTACCTACCTATTCTGTATTTTTAGTTTTATGAAAAACTTGAACTTGTATCTACGCTACTGGTGCATCTCGAGTATCCTAGCTTAAGGTAT